>CAEGAF010088807.1:0-12434 GCA_903067075.1 Micropoecilia bifurca | reverse complement strand
TCATCAGGTGATTGTTTCTCCGTACACTTAAAGGAGGCCATTCAGCTTTTGCATACAGTTCACAATGATGTGTGAGATGTCTGCTACCGGTTACAAACCTTAAAGCGCAATGATACACAGTATTTAATGATTGAAGGCATTTGTTTGAAGCATTCATATATAACACATCTCCATAATCAAGAAGTGGCAGGAATGTTGCAGCTACAAATTTACTTCTAGCTTTAAGAGAAAAATAAGAACCATTTCTGTAATAAAACCCAATCTTCATTTTCAGTGTTCGTATCAAATATGCTATGTGATTTTTAAAAGAGAGCTCTTTATCTAGAATAAAGCCAAGATATTTATAATTACTGACAAACTCTATTTGTGTCCCTATAGTAGTGGTAAGTGATGGATGGATCTCAGATCGTGTCCTAGAGTGTGAAAAAATCATTGCCTTTGTCTTATCAACATTCAGAACCAACTTCAAAGTTTGTAAGCGGGCTTGAACTACATTAAAAGCAGACTGCAAATACTGAATTGCCTCTACAATTGATGAGGAACAGCAGTAAATCACTAAATCATCTGCATAGAAATGATAAGAAGCATTAGTCAGATTTTCACACAAGTTGTTTATATAAATAGAGAATAAAAGTGGGCCAAGAACTGAGCCCTGTGGGACACCATTTAAAACTGTACAGTTAGAAGAAGTAAAGCCATCCCACTGAACTCTCTGGGTTCTGTTTGACAGGTAATCAGCTACCCACATGGTGGCTGGATGTTGGAGCCCAATCCTGTGTAGAATGTCAATTAAAAGCTTGTGATTCACTGTGTCAAATGCCTTTGATAAATCAATAAACAGGGCTACGCAATGCTTTTTATTATCAAGAGCCTGAATAATATCATTGATAACCTTTAAAGTGGCAGTAACAGTGCTATGTTTCTTCCTAAAACCAGACTGGGCAGTTTGTAAAACACAATTTGAATCTAAAAAGATCTTCAATTGATCTGCAATTAATTTTTCAAAAATTTTTGCTAGGATACATAGTTTAGAAATTGGTCTGTAATTGTTTACCTGTGACGGTTCTCCACTCTTGAACAGAGGCAAAACAAATGCTGACTTCCAGACACTAGGAATTTGATTAGATATTAAACTTAGATTAAAAATATGAGACAGTGGTTCTGCTATAAACTCTGCAGCTAATTTTAGAAAAAAAGGCTCTAGGTTATCTGGTCCTGCCGATTTTTTGGCATCTATGCTTTCCAATTCTTTAAGAACCTCAGTTGTACAAATAGGGTAAAAATTAAAAGTAGTAACATTAAAATCATTATTAAGAAACAGGTCATCAGTGTTAACATTTGGGTCAGATGAATTTACATTATCAAATAGTGAGCCAACAGAAATAAAATGCTCATTAAAAGAATTTAAGATTGCTAATTTATCAGACACAATTTTACTTTTATTCCAAACAAAATTTGGAAAGTCACTCAGTGGCTCCTGCTCAGTAGCTGATTTCACTGATTTCCAAAACTTCTTTGGATCATTTAAATTTGTAGTCATCTCTGTAAGAAAATAGTTTGACTTTGCTTTTCTTATTAATAAGGTGCACTTATTTCTCAATTTCCTGTAGCAAAGCCAGCTCTCTTCAGTTTTATTTTTCCTTGCCTTAGCCCAAGCTGCATCTCTTTGTTTAAGCAGATCCCTAATATCAGGGGAAAACCATGGGGTTTTTCGCCCCTTTACCCTAATTTTACGTACAGGAGCATGTTTATTTATTAGTCTTAAAAATTCTTCGTGGAAATATTGCCAGGCAAGGTCAACATTATCAAAAAGAGATACCTCAAGACCTTAAAATATCATCTGCTTGAAGATTAGAGCTACATTCTTTTCATTTGTGTGTTTGTGTTGCAGGGCTGTGCCAAAGTTTATGAAGCGAATCAAAGTGCGGGACTACAAAGACCGGAACGTGTTCGGTGTGCCGCTCCAAGTCATCGTCCAGCGAACCGGCCAGCCACTTCCTCAGGGAATTCAGCAGGCCATGCGCTTTTTACGCAATCAGTGTCTTGACCAGGTAATTAAAATTGCCCAGATGTTCACATGTAAACAGATTAGCACAAATTGTATCACATCTTTGTTCCTGGACATCTGGTCAATCAAACCTCCATTCAATTCCATTCTTACAACTCAAACATGGTGACTTGAAAAAGCATCCGTAATCTTGTGTAATGTTACGAAATGTGAACAAGTTCAAGGGGTATGACAACTTTAGCAAGGCACTGTGAATGCTGTTTCGTGTCTGTGCATTCATACGTACAGAATGGGCGTATGTGGAGAAAATAGCTGGTAAAGCAGCACAAAAATAGAGAGAAGAAGGATTGCTTTCTTCTCAAATAGGACAAGGCGCCTCTGTTCAGAGATGGTGAACGCTGGTGGAAAATATTCTGCCTGGACGTTTAGTCCCCATTTTCCTCCCCAAGCGCCTCTTCGTACGGCCCAAAAAAGGCCTCTGATGAGGTCCTACACAGTGTGTTGTACAAGAATGCACACTGGGTGTCATGGGAGCTCTGTTCAAATACAGTCAACAATCTCTGTTATGATGTAACTCCAATTAACTGTAAGCCCTTAATGTGTGGATGAGTCAAGAATGTTCTTTTTTTTCTTTCCAAAAACAAATTAATGATTCAAAAGATGTGAGGCATGGATCATTGGGAAAACATTTAATCTTACCACAGCAGGTAAGGAATTTGGACGTCAATGTTTCTTTGTATTTTCTTACCTTTTGAATGTCTTCATATTGTTTTCACTTTATATCAAGCTTCAGTCTAGCATAGTTGTGAGTTCAGCCATCTTTGCTCCTGTGGCCTTAAAGAAGCTCCAGTGCAACCAGGAAGGTGGGGGGGGGGGGGGGTGACTATTCTTTCAAGATATTTGCTGAATGTATGACGTTCCTCCGTCTTCCTCCCAGGTTGGCCTTTTCAGGAAATCTGGAGTTAAATCCCGCATTCAAGCTCTTCGCCAAATGAACGAGGCCAGCGGCGCAGATGGCGGAGGGGTCAACTACGAGGGCCAGTCGGCCTATGACGTCGCCGACATGCTGAAGCAGTATTTCAGAGATTTGCCTGAACCGCTGCTCACAAGCAAGCTGTCTGAGACCTTCCTGCAGATTTATCAATGTAAGGAAACAAAAAGAGACGAAGGCTCACGAAGGCAGCTTTACCTCGCGTAATAATGATTTTTGCTTCTGCAGATACCTATTGTGTATAATTCTGTGTAGCATGAGGATCCTATAATGTTTAATCCCTAACGTTTCACAAAGTGTTTCAAAGAGATCATGTCCACTGAGTCCTGTCCAACAAAAAGATATATTATGAACATCCTGTGTCTTGCGTAACACACTAATTTCAGGCCCCGGTCATTACTCATACTCTGCCGACAAAGTGGCTCCTTACACAATATCCTTATTGGATTAACCAATTTCTGCATAAAAAGATGACATGATGCTGCATGACGGCGGATAATTGTATTAACAAGCAGCCATGACAAACGCCGCCTTCTCTTTCTCCCCGCAGACATGCCCAAGGAGCTCCGTCTCCAGGCGACCCGCGCAGCCGTGCTGCTGCTGCCGGATGAGAACCGGGAGGCGCTGCGCACCCTGCTGTGCCTGCTCTGCGACGTGACGGCGAGCGTGGCGGAGAACCAGATGACGCCCACCAACCTGGCCGTGTGTCTGGCGCCGTCGCTCTTCCACCTCAACACTCTCCGCCGCAAAGAGAGCTCCTCTCCCAGGTGTGCGAGTGTGAGCAGTCTGGAATAGAAAAACTAACCAGTCAGTTTAAAAATCTGATCTGTAATTAAGATTTATTCTCTAAAAAAGGATGAAAATCCGTTATTCCTCCCATTGCGCAGTATACTATGTTAAAGGCTGTATCTGGTTCCGGCAGAAAATTGGACAAGCCACGACAATTACAAAGAGACAAAGGACAGAGAAGAAGAAGAAAGAGGTGGGGGTGGGGAACTAGGGTACCGAGAATGAAAGTGACAAAGCACATAAAAAGTTGTGCGTTATCAGGCTGTGGTCTTATTTGCCTAGAGATGCACCAATTAATCATCCACAAGTCAGAATCGGCCAGTTATCAGCTTTGATCAATGATTGGTGGGCCTAACACATAAAAAGGAGTTTTGTACTTTTTTTTTAAACCAACATATTCCATCTTTTTTCATCTATAAAACCCAAAACCAGCATGGCACCCTTGGATAAACGTTGTTTTATATTAATAAAAATCAGGCAGGGTTTAGGTCGCATGCTTTGAGGCATGAATGAGAATAATTTTGAAATTCTTTCATCTACCATCAGTGAATTTTTGTTTTTCTGGGAAAAAAAATAGACTGAACCTTAAAGAAAGCTAAAAATATGCTGGAAAAGCCTTATGAGTGCCTCTCTACATTTACCTTGAGGTTCGCTAATGGAAAGATTGTTACAATAAATGCTGTCCCTGCAGCTGATGCATCTGATGCAGATACTATATTACACTGGTGAAAGACACTCCAGTGACCTTTTCAGGGCTCCTCCTGTCTGCTGTTTTGCAGCTGGAGTAACACACTGAGATGAAATATCTCAACAGACTCACCTTCGACTCTCTTGATAGTTGTGTGGATGTTGGTAGGGAGCTTGTTGATTGCCATTGACATGATCTGTCTCTTTTTTCCTCCCTTTTTATATTACATAACATGAAGCATCCTGGATATTTCAAAAACAGGAAGAGGTCACACCAGGGAAACAAAAGGGTAGGATGTTGTAGATGGAGGGCAGAGATGGAAGGAAACAGAAAAGGTTACATCTTAACCTACTTAGACTGACATTGTTCCACATATAGGAATTGTTTGTGAGGGCTTCATCGGCTCTGCTCCATTTGACCCTTTGTTTCCACTCTGTCATGATGAATGAATCTTCTCTCTTTCTCTTTTGGCTTCTGACAGGGTGATGAACCGGAAGCAGATGCTGGGAAAACCTGACCAGAGGGACCTGAATGAGAACCTGGCTGCCACGCATGGACTGGCACACATGATCCAGGAGTGCAGGAAGCTTTTCAGGGTCAGTTCTCAAACGCAGTAGGAAATAAACTTGCTCTTTACGGTAGATTGAAGCTTAAAGTTGTTTTGATTTCAGTTCTACCTCACTCCGCCTCGTCACTTCTCAGAGAACACAGTTTGGCTTATACTATTAACTTTATTAGCATCCACGTACTTACAGTGCGCCTAACTAGTCAACCTAAATCACTGTTTTGCATGGCCTGATTTTTAACATGAGAATATTTTTCAGCTTTATCTTTTCCAGAACTTTTTATTCATTTTTTTCCCTTTGGCTAATTTTAGCTGCTATTATGGTATTATAATGAATTTATCAATGATACAAACATAAAGGTTTTTTTTATTTTGAATATATATATATACATATTTTTTTTATTATTATTATTTGCTGCCAGCTTAGCAACTATCGAAAAAAAATGTTTTTAGTTTTTAGAAAGCAAATTCAACTGACATCCTGAGTCTTTATACTGCAAAGTCTACAGTATAGATCCAAAGTCTTTGTTTTTACGGCTTATGTGCGACTTGACCCTGAGTTGCTGATTGAGTCGTTGTCACGTGCTTTTTGTCCATGCATTTGTCATGTAAACACACTGCTACTTATATAACTCGTCTTTGCAATTCTCGTGAATGTTGTGCAAGCAGCACTGTGACAAATGTCTCCGACTGATTCCATCCTGCACAATTTACTTTGTCTTCAGTTTATCCTTACACAATTATTTGTACAGCACATACCAGTGAGCACTGCGTGTTCCCTCTACAAGGTGTACTAAATAACATATTTTTTAAGGAAACCTGCTGTGTCTTGCAGCTTCACCTCAAACATATAAAATCTAAAGGGGAAACACACTTTGACTTATTACTGTCATTTAAACCTTGATTAGATTGTGGACAAACTCCCTGCCCTCCCATTGTGCTCATATCCAGTGAGTAAACCCAATAAAGCCCTTAAATGATATTTGATTAGATTTGCATTTCCTCCAGAGGAAGCAGGGGTGAAATTAACATATATTTATCTTGGTCTGAGCTAGTCTGTGACATATACATTGTCAAGATTCAATTTAAGGAGGACAGAAATAAACAACAAGGAATGAGCCGCAGAAGCCTAGAAATATAAATGAATCAAATCCTGCTTTAATGATTCATCCGTGTCCATGGAGAACTTAATAGTTTCCGACAAACCAGGGAGATAGTTGTGATAAGGAAGACCTTAGAGAATTTTAGCTAATCACTTTTTTGTTCCAAATCTGTAAAAACAGATAAAACTGCTGTAAAGCCTTTTTTTTCCGTATGAAGAAAAAAGATTGGTGAAGCAGCATTTATTGCTGCCTCACAGTTTGTAACGCTCTGACCTTCCATCTGCTGGATTCTTCCTTCCAGATCCCTAAAGAGATGAACCGCTGCAGAAACTCGTACCTGGAGCAGGCTCTGCTGCCGCAGCGCTTCGAGGAGCTGGCTGGTGAAGAGGCCGGGCGGGGGGGCTACAGAGCCTGTCTCCAGGACAGCCTGGACCTGCTTCTGAAGGAGGCAAAAGACAAGTTCAAAGGTTACGACAGCTGCTCCACGCCTGAGCACGCAGAGCTGGCCTGCAGGAAGGTAAGTCTAAACTCCCGGCTGATGAAATTCATAAAAAAATTAATAAAAATAAAAAAAGGAAATATGGGTTAGTCTGTCTGTGGTATTTAAACAAGCTGCCATCTCTGTTTCCTGTCATCTTCATGTTTGACTCGCATTTTTAGTGAGTGGAAAAACAGCAGTTAGGGTTTCCTGTCTAGAAAGTCATCCGTGTGAAAACGGCTGCGCTCTTGACTTCTCGCTCCCATCCCTTCTGCTCTGGACTCTCTCCCAGAATGACATCATCTCGCAACACACACAAACACAACTTCTCCATTCTCCCAGGCCTACATTTCCTGTGCTGAATGTGCTTAAAGACTTGGACAGAGTTATCTTTTCTCCTGTGTGAAAGTCACAGCGGCCATGTTTTACCGTCAGATGAAGGAACAAAGTGGCTGACGGATCATAATGAGTTCATTTTCAAATACAGCTGGAGTGTTCTGTAAAATTTAACTTGGAGTTTTATTCTGAACCACAAACATGAATTTGTTTTGAAGAGGCTTTTTGTGATTGACCAACGAAAAGTCGCACAAAATGGAGACATGAAAGGAAAATGATCCAGGGTTTTCAAAATGTGGTGTCCATTTATACATATTCCTTTTCACTCTCGATATATTCTCCAAACACTTTTTGGATTTTTAATGTTAAAAGAAAATGGAGACCACAGACCTCATAAACACATAAAATACAAAATAACATATTTAGTATATTGTGGCTATAAGAAATAAAACAATAAAACTGATGAATATGTTCATGTTTATCTCAGATGTTCCAAGGAATGTTTGTGTAACCTTGCCTGTCGTTTTTTGTTCTGTCCTGCAGGTTCACGACGGATTTCCACTGAGGCTCTGGAAAGTCACTGTAGAGATTCCAGCAAGTCCCGATGAAGTTCTGACCCGAGTGCTGCGAGAGCAAGGTCACTGGGACGAGGACCTACTGGAAAGCAGAGTAGTGGAGACGCTGGATGAGCGGACGGAGATCTACCAGTATGTTCGCAACGCCATGGCGCCGCATCCCACCAGAGACCACCTGGTGCTAAGGTAGACTCGTTTTCTTCTCACCTCACGCTTTCTTGCTTTGTTGTTGTTGTTTTGTTGTTTTTTTTAAATGTCTCTGCTTTAGTTCAAAGTTAATGCATAATATTTTGATTATCACTGTCAGAACATGGATCTCGGATCTACCAAAAGGTGCGTGTGCACTTGTTTCTACGTCTGTGGACCACGAAGGGGTTCCAGTGGTGGGTGTCCGCGCCAATGTGCTCACTTCACGCTACTACATCGAACCCTGTGGAACCAACAAATCCAGACTCACGCATATTTCCAGAACCGACCTCAGGTTAGAGGCTTACACAAAACCCAGGGTGATCATAGCTGGAGAAGCACCAATCAGTATGAGATCAGAATCGGCTGAATCAAACACTGGGGGGAAAAAATCCTCTATCATTAAATGCATCAAAATTAAAATATCCTTCCATTTTTAGTCCAAAAAAAAAAAAATTACCAACATGTACTTTCTGAATTCAGTAAAAAGATTTGGTGCATAAATAATCTTAAAATGCTTTCACTGTTTTACGCATTTAAAACTAAACCGAAATCAAAGATTATGAACAATAGTTTTCATGTTTTCTTTGTCATATTTTATTGGAAGAAAAAATCTGAATCTTAGAAATGGACTCATCATGTCAGACATTTAGTGAAACCCACAAATTGATATCAGCCTATAGACCCTGATCGGTGCACCTCTGACTAAAGCAAGCCTGTTGCTAAATCCACCAACATTTTCATAGAGCCGCGTCATCCTAACTCTAATCTCTCTCTTCTTTTTTAGGGGTCGTTTCCCAGAGTGGTACAATAAACTCCACGGACAGCTGTGTGCTGCTGAGGTGGCGCGAATAAGAGACTCCTTCACCGTTTCTGTGGATAAATAAACAGGCAGCGTGCAATTCAGACCGCGACAAATTCTTGGGACTGCAACTTTGGATGGAGTCAAGTCGTCGTTATGTTCACAGTGAAAAAGACAAAGTGTGGAGCCCGGATTCAAGGACTCCATTTTCCCCAGAGTCAAAACAAACGGATTAAACTGGTCTTGTTGGGTCTGCTGAGAGGACTCGCACACAGCCGTGTCTCGTCCTGGAGACGTTTTGTTTTGCTGATTCGGAATGTGTGGTTTTGACTTTATCTAAAGGGATGATACGGCTTCTGAGAAGCGAAGAAGACTCGAGGTATGCGTGAGCACGTGTGCAAATGCTAAGTGCACATTTTGTTGCGTTGGTTTACAGTCAGAGGAAAGCATGTACATATAAAGTATTCCGGTCAGAAAAAGCTGACGCGGCCGTCCGCCGCACGTCGCCTCTGACCAACTTCTCTGTTACAGCGAAGCACAGGGAGGACCAGTAGATGTTATTAAGAGCTGATGAATGAATGTGTGGGTGAGGAAAGATGCAAATCCACAGACTGAGTGGAAACAAAAGACAGGATACGGTGGGATGACAGGTGGGCGACTGCATGCAGGGTTTTAGTGCTTGCAGGTAGAGGAGGAGGAGGACCGGTGGCTGGTTCACCAGAATGAAAGGACCGATCAGTCGGGATCTCATCTACTGACAGAAAAAAGTCGCTGCAATCCCCTCCCGAAGGATTTGAGTGAGTCATGGGTTTTATGTGGAAGCTGATCTTTGTTTGTGAAGATTCACGAGGCGGGTTTAGTCTCGGTGCGAGTGCCAAAGGTTAGTTTGTCAGAGACTTTAAAGAGAACAGAAGAAAGATAAAAAATAAAAAAAAAACTGATTTAATGGACCAAAAAAAGAAAAAAGCTAAATCTCATCCTAGAAGGTATCAATGTTTGTTTTAGTCTCAAAAACAGCACAGTTCACATTCTTTTTTTTATTTGTTGTTTGCAATTCTATCCTATTAGGAATATATTGAAAACTATACATGTTCCACTTTCTTCGTGCACAAGAGAACAGAAAACACAACTGACTTAAGACAAGACAGAGAGAGAGAACGAGAACGAGAGAGAGAGAAAATGTCCTTTCATAAAGGTGGGGATTTTACAGGTTTTACTGTAAAGAAGAGGGGAGACTGAATGTGTCGTTTTCACAAGAAGGATAAAAATCTATTTGCGTAAGCGTCTTTCACTCTATTGTCTCGCTGTGTTTAAAAAGTAATTATAGAGATTTGTGCCCACGTAACTCCTTCCAGCACCGACGCTCTTCGATAGGAGACTGTCCAAGCTGTTCGTGCTCAGTGTGTAATTAATTCACTAAGCCCTTTGTTTATAACCACCAGTTTGTACCTGTAACAGTGTCTCTGCCAAATAACCTATGACAATGACAGTTAATTTAAAGCAAATATATTTATACCTCAAATATGTGTGTTTTTGTATCATTTTCTGTTATTTTATTGTACATGGTAAGCTTTGTGCTACAGAAACGTGTTTTATCTTTTTTATTATTAATATTATTTCTGTACAGGTTAATTAAAGTGCACTATTAAATGTATTAAAATAATGCCTTTGTTGGCTGTTTTCTTTTCCACAGTGAATTTATTTAGTATTTTTCCCATTGGTTTGCTTTTTACCCTCCAATATTCTCCAGTCCCTTATTTAAACCACAGCTTTTTCCAACGCCAGCTTTTCCCTCTCGCTGACCCCTAACACCGTAAATCTCAAGTGACTTGACTCCATTCCACACCAATAAATCTGTGATGGGACTAGAGAGGCCAGGAGGATAGTGATCTCACTACTAATTATTATTCTTACATAAGTTTCTGTTATCAGAACGCTGTGGGGTCTGCTGTACTGTAGCGGAGAAGCTTAACAAGAGGCCAGGCAGTCATGTGGCAAAAGCAAGACGGGCTCTAACTGTGTGAGGAGGGACCTTTTTGCCAATTCTGAGTTGTTTGACTTAACCACTTGGGAAAGTGCTGCAATATATCAGGAAATTTGATCTTACCCAGATATTGTAGACCTTATGCTCCTTAAGCCTGGAAATGCTTATTCAACATACCTTACACACCAGAGGGGAATTTACCCATTTCGAAAACTGTCGGTTTCTTGCTCTCAACAGGAGAAAGCTGGAGTTATACCTACTACTGTACCTTCCAATCGCAATATGACTACTGTACTCTCCAAGTCACCCACTTCATGATTGCGATGTAATGGCTAAATGTTTACAGGACATTAGAAAAGCATTGGTTCTACACAGGGATTTTCTGTGATTGATTATTATGTGGCAACCATTTACTCAGAAAATCGCCTTAGTCAGTGCCATGTAATTTTCAATATTATCCTAAATAAGCATCTTGGATAAGTAGTCGCAACCCACAGCCACCATGATAACATTCATCAGGCTTGATTTTATTCCCTTTTTGAATAACGTAAACATCTCCAGGGGAGAACTGTTCTCCCTCGGACTTGCATGTTTTCCTTTAGGGGTTGTGTACGTGTTTTTCCCCTGAGCGGCCCAAACACCTCGCAGAGATTACACAGCTCCAGATAAGCCAGGGGTCAGCGCCAGGGCTGCGTTCCCCGCACTGCTGTTTGGGAATCTGTCGCAGAAAGTTTCCCACATTGATAAATGCATATGAATGTGTGCGTTCTTCAGCCGTTCTCTCTTTCAAAGAGGACAAATCTGACTCTTAGCTGGGCCATTACACGTATCCTCCATTTGTCATTTGTTGTAATAAGTTGAACACTATTTTCAGATCCAACATCAGCTAGCAGCTGTAAAAAAAAAAAAAGCACCACAGCCCCAAACCCCTGTAACAAATAAATTAGTTTTATTTTTTCTCTTTCATCATACTTGAAAGGTTATAGCTTGTTAAATCAATTTTAGCATCGATCAGAATTAACTAAGTAGATGCATAGCAAAGGTTCGTGATTTTATTTATTAAGGGAATAAAGCAATGTACACCAACTTGGCTCACTAATCTGATTGACTCCTAAAGCAACAACTGCCTTTAAGCATTTACAGTAACTGGAAAAGATTATTTAAAATCACTGAGGATAAATTTTACACCACTTTCCTTTGCAGAATTTTTTGGAGGGTTTTCAAACTTATTTGATGATACGCTGTGCTACTTTTTCCACATAGAACCAGGTTGATTTGGATACATTTTTAGATCCTTTGAAACAGTTTCTTTGTATTTATTATCTGATATTGGTTTGATGATCTAAAAGCATGACAGACAAGTAACAAAAAAGTAAAAGGGAAGCAATCTCCAAGAGCACAACTACATTATCATGGCACTGCAAATCTAAAAAAAAATAAAAGATGGCAAATACAGAAGGAAAAGATATTATACATCCAGTGTGCCATAACACATTGTGATGGATGACCTGTAGTACTGTTGTGGTAACAGGAACGGTATGCCATTGCGATAAGACTATATTTTAAGAGTCAACACAGGAAGGTTCAGTCACGGTGTTTGCTCATATTATTCCTGGTCATGGCTCGATGTCTCAGACCTTTCCAAAGGCTGCCCAAAAAGTGTCTGAGCTCAAGAAGATGGATCTGACTGTCTGTTCTCTGCAAGATAAAACTGTCAAAAGAGCGATAATCCCACCTTCATAATTCTCAGGAAAAAAAATGAACGGTTCACTGTTTGGCTTATATATACGGAAGCGCATTGCTGTCACGCAGGAAAAAAAAAATTCGAGCGCTATCACGTTATAACGTGATACATATCACGTTAAAACGTGATAGTATCACGTTAAAACGTGATACGTAACACGTTAAAACGTGATACGTAACACGTTA
>CAEGAF010088797.1:0-13227 GCA_903067075.1 Micropoecilia bifurca | reverse complement strand
TAACATTTCAGTCAGTGACTTGGACTTTTACCAAAGTCATATTTTGGAGAGGAACCTAAACTTTTACTTGACTCTGAAATTTCAGAACTTTATACAACACTGTCTGATCCTCTGGACGTAAAGCGTTTTTTCGTATCGCTGCTGGGACGAATCGGAAACAAAACCTTTGTCAATGCTCTGCTAAAGTAAAATAAAAAAACACAATTTCCAGATGGAGTGTTTTTATATGTGTGGTGCAATAAGAAGATCTGGTTTGTCCGGCGTTCACCAGGTGTTTGCTAATTGCTACTGGCTAGTCTGAAGGAGCTGAGTGGGAGAGAATGGTTTCCATGGGAGATGAAAGGATTTATAAAACATGCAGGAAAGAATCAAATCAACACTCCAGATACTGGAGACTCATCTTGTTCATTTATCACTGAAACTACTCATTTAAGCTTCAAACTTCAGGTTATCCTCCAACGGTGCCATTTGAATACCACAAGGCTCTGTTCTGGGCCCACTGTTATTTAAATGTTACATTATTCTGGATTTTTATGATGCTTGCTGACAACATCCGACTGCATCTCTTGTTTAAACTACTCTTTGTCATAAAAAAAACTGCCTGCGTTTCCATTACAAATGTGGGGAAAACTTTGTTGATATCCTGCTAAAGTAGAAAAAGCACAATTTCACAATTGCTGTGTTTCCAATAATTAAGAAAATCACATTACAAATATGCTAGACCATGACACTCCTACCACTTCCTGTTATATTCTTTGTTGTTTCTGCCAGTAGCAACATCCAGTTGTTGATTACATGACTTGTGTGATGTGGAAAGAGTGTTTCTGTTGCAGTTTTGCAAATTAAACCAATTTTGTTACAGCTGAAAAACCATCTCAAGCAAATATTACAACTTTAAATAAAAAGTGTTAGGTTTTTTTTTTTTTTTTTTTCAAAATATAAAATTGTGTAATTACATGATCAATGGAAAAGCAGCTAAAAGGTCAGTTTTGTTCTCTGAGTTATTTCTTTGAAGAATTAGTTTTGTTTTCTTTGTCAAAGTAAAAATCTTCCTCTATAGATCTGGTCCTAATTTATATGTTTATGAATATCACATAAAATTAAACGTTTTGGTGCTGAGTCGACAGTGTTTCCTTTCCTTTCCTCAGACTTTCACATTGAGCCTCATGATGGTTCCAGTCCAGTTCCATTCACAGGAGCTTCAGTGTTGATACTCGTCTTGTAGAACAGACAGAAAAGTGTAGAAAGTGACGCTTTGCTGCTCTTACATAATCGCTTGGTGGGGAAAACATGAACTTTTCTCTGCTCACATGGTCACAACTACAGAGGAAAAAACTGCAGCTAACAAGGTTAGAAACTCCATCCAATCCAACGCCTGTAAATCCTGATGTTTTTATGAGTCTCGATTTGTCAATTTGTCTACTTAGAAATAGTAATTAAACCAAAACCAAAAATTACCAAGTATTTTTGTATAATTTATAGTGCAATTGAAAAAAGAAAAAACTTATAAGTAACTTTTCTGCAAGTTACAGCGGCTTTTTTAAAGGTCAATAATTCCTTAATATTGATGAAAACGTTCTTGTTCCGTTGGTGGATTATTTAACTTGTAACGTGATGTTTTCCCCTTCCAAGTTTGTTCTAGAAAATTTCTGAGATTAATCTCAAAATTTCTGAGTTTTAAGCGGAAATTTAAGCTTTTTTTCTAACTACTGTACAGCAGCCCTAACAAATCATAAGAAGTAAAAATATTATGAGAATAGAGTCATAATAATATGAACATAAAGTCATGATATTACGACTTTGAAACTTGGAAATATCTGAGTTTGAAAAATTGAAGGTTTTTTAATTTTCCAACTCAGAATTTTCCAGTTTTTTCTAAAGGGTTTCTGAGATTAACCAAAAAATTTCTGAGTTTTAGCAGAAATTTACTCCTGTTACTTTTGTCTATCTACAATAACAGATAAATCATAATAAGTCATAATACAACTTCATTTTTTTAATATTTATTTTGTAATATTAAGAATTTATCTTTGTAATATTCCGACTTCATCATTCTCATATTACAACTTTATTCTCATATTATAACTTTATTCTCAGGATGTCATAACTTTTTCCTTACATTACATTATTTTCATATTATTTTGACTTTATTCTCATAATATTCTGACTTTTTTCTTACTAAACTCACCTTGGAGAACCTATTGGAACTTACTGGTTAAAATCCAACACCATAAGAAAGTCTGGCTAATTAGCAGAGCAGGATTCATGTTACTGGTTTGGTTTATAACTTTTGCACGGTCCGACACGCTGCAGCGTCCAGCAGATTAATGTGAATCTGTCGACCCAATCTGCAGCAGGTGTAGTAAAACCCGGCCTCCATACATCTGCATTCCAGCCTGCTCTCTTTTTCTGTCACCGACTTTTATTTGCAGCATCGAGGGAAGTCGGAGTGGCGGATACCTGCATTATGTGTTCATTTAAAGTTCCCCGCAGGAAAGACTCCATATCAATCCCAATTTGGGGCCCGTTTGTCTCAGGCTGGTGCCGGTTAACAGCCCCTGACTGACACACAGGACCAGAACATTACTACATTATCTGAGACAGTGCCGAGCCGCCCAGGTGTAATTCAGGGTCTAATTCACTGCTGTGTCTGGAGACTTTGCGTTATACATGGTTTGACTCAAAAATGGAGCGTCGTCCGCCGACAGACCGACGGAAACTCATGATAAACCTGAGCAGCAACATGGCTCCAGCTTAAACTTTCTGTCCTTATTGGATTTCATTTACTATTATTATTTTTTGTCTCTGACACCAAACACTTGGAGGGATGTTGGTTGAAATATGAAGTCATAATATATCTGCGCCCTCAGCTCCCTTCATGCAGTCCCCCATGTCGAGATGACAAATCCTGACTAATAGGTTTGTTATCTCTACCATCTTTTATTCCTCCAGATGCTAAAACGTGATTAACAAACAACCACAGTCATGAACGGGATGAATGGAAAACCTGGAGCTGCTCTGGGACCAGAATCAATTTGAAAAGGCCAACTGGGTAAAGCTGGCCTTGTTTATCTGAGGTTATGCGCTTTTATTTTGGTAAATCTCTGGTTAGCCTTCTGTACCATAGCAACCATGTTCTGTTGCTATGGTAACGGAACACAAGGTTACAGAAAAAAGTTTTAAAAAGCTACTCAGTTTAGCTGGTCTTGTTTATATGAGGTTATGCGCTTTTATTTTGTTAAATCTCTGGTTAGCCTTCCGTACTATAGCAACCGTGTTCCGTCGCTATGGTAACGGAACACAGGTTATATCTGAAAAGGTTAACAGAAAAAAGTTATTCAGTTTAGCTTCAGTTACTCCTGCCACGATAACACATTTTACTGGACAATAAATTGTCTTAAAAGTTACTGCGATAAACGATAATGTTGTTCTGAGATGATTTTCAAGTGATATAATAGTAAAGGAAAAGTAATGCAGTAAACTTTAAATTCTAATGAACACTTAACACTGGAAGAAGAAAACAACAAATAAAATGGATTAAGTTTCTGTAAACAAATTTGTTTGTATAAAAAAGGCCAATTGAGACCAAAGCACGAAACTGAAGACTTTTATCATCCAGTTTTTGGTAGGAAGAGAAAAAAACCCACAAAATTAATATATCATAAAAATTGAAATTGTTGAGTTTCTTTTAATTTATTACCCAATTAATTGATTTATTGGTTATTGCGACACACCCAGCTCCAGTCGCTAAGGGAACAAGATTTGCAACTGGGATTGAAGCTTAATTGATTAACTCGAAATGTTTAGAGAAAAATCTGTGACTGCTGATTGTCATTTTTATTTATTCTTGTCTACCTCTCAGATTTGTTAATGAATGTTATGGATGGCTGCAATAAATCATAATTTAACCTTCAGTTATGTCCTTCTCAAAACTGACTGGATGCTACATAAATTAATGTATAAGAGGAGCTGGTCACTGAATCAATAGCAATATATATCGCAAAACGTACGTAATCCATATCAATAGATAATACATCTATTAGAATATTTGATAATTTCACCAAGACAAATGGTCTTCTATTCTTTGGTTACCTAGCAACTCATTCATTCTGTGGTTACCCAGCAACAAGGCATAGAGTAACTGGCGCAGCAGCAGCTTAATGTTTGTGCCTAAAAATAAATGGCAAATAACACAAAATATTACCAAGTTTTATTGGTCTAGTTCTAGTGTTATAACTGAATACACCAGAAATAAGACAAGACTATATTTTATACAAGATATAAGAACTTTTTTTAAGTTAATAATTCCTTAATAATGATTAAAAGCAATATTATTTTGATTATAACAATCTACAGGTGGAACTAGGACTTTGTAATCCATATCAAGGAATTATTTACTTTAGAAAAATTCCAAAATATTGGTAAAAAAAAAAAACTTTGAAGTTAAAACACCTGAAATTTTGTCTAATTTAGGTATTAGCACTAGCAACTAGACAAAAAAATACTTCTCAAAACTGAACTAGGACTTTTTAAATCCATATCAAGGAATTATTTACTTTAGAAAAACTCCAAAATATTGGTAAAAAAAAAAAAAAAACTATGTAAATCAAAAAGTCAATCAATATTGACTGATATGAAACCCTTATATAGCAATACATTTTTCAGGCGTATTGTCCAGCCATATGTACAAGCAACACATTTCAAGAAAACATGTCTTCTCATACTCACACCCCGACAAATTGGCTATGAGGTCTAATCCAATCCTCTCTGTGCCTCTTTGTTTTATTGTCCCTTTGTCTTCGTATATCTGTATCTTGGCCAGAGTTTCTGTTTGTCTCCTTAGCGTTGCTGTTTTCTCCCCTGGCTTTGCTCTTCTGTGTCTCGGCTGGTTTGTGCACAATGATGTCTTCATTCCAGTCTGCTTGCGTCTGTATTTTCTACCCTTTGCTTGTTGAGACTTTGTTCTTGAGGGTAAATCCCCATTTCACCTCTCGCCTCTATCACTTAGGCTCAATTCTGTTTCCTGGTGTAAAACTAAAACAGGAGTGTCCCTTTAACCTCTTATTTTGGTCCCTTGAGGCAGCGGTTACAATACTCAGGTCTTCCATGCAAGGCACTCTGGGTAAGTCTCTCCTTTTGCCAATCAAATGGTTCATTTTCCCTTTGTGTTTTTTCAGTGGCTTGATTCATCATTAAAGGTCCAAGTACGCTCAGTCGTTGTAAGTTTTTACAGATGGCAGCTCTGATTATTGTCAGGAAGTTGCTCTTGTGATGCAGGCAGCAACTCCAACAGCAGAGCCGATGCGAGTTAAACCTCCACACCACAAGGGGGCCTTAGTCGATGTTATTATATAGTAGCATTTACCATCATAATTAAGCACAAATTTTTCCAAATTAGTACCACAAACACTTTGATTTTTATTGCAAAAAAATCATAAAACAATTGTAAAATCCTGGAGGGACTGAAAATATGTTCAAAAATATTATTGAATTTTAACAATCCATTAGTTTGTGATCAAGTTTAATCAATACGTTCTAACAAAACCAGTCATTTAAGAGCATTTATGGTCTTGATTTGACCCCAAACAAAAATGAGTTTGACTCCCCTGATTTAGAGGAAGCTCAGTGTGCTAAAACATTTTCAATGTTAGCTTAAGCAAAGTTAGCTAAAGTTATGCTAAAGCAATAGAAAACGTGTCCAAGGCATAACAAACAGTTAATACAAGTTTTTTTTATTCTGGTGCTTAGGGAGAGAAAATCCTGCCAGATTGCTTGTTAGGTTCCTAACAGGAATTGACAGTTTGACCCTAATTGACCCCAAAGGAGCCCCGTTATGTTATCCACCATAAATTTGCCAGTGTTTTGTTTCCGTTGATCAGACTCTCTGAGTCTCCTGGTGAATGTTGTGGACGCCTCCCACAATGGACACTGCTGTGAGAGTAAAGCACTGGAGTGCGGAGAGATAATTATGTTATTTAACAGCTCAGGAAACCTGCCGTAGGTGAGTATGTGTTGGTGTGTGTAAAGGGGGGAATCCTGCAGGGTTTTCTCCTGCTGCTCTTTACTAGGCCAGCAGAAACGGAGAGGAATGGAGCGGCAGGCCATTTCCTCTCACAAATCACAGATTCCCTCCTTTACATTTCGTCCCGGGGGAAACGCCGGCTGCTCCAAAGGGTGAGCGCTCTTGCTTAGCTGTCATCTCAGTTTAATGCAAACCTTGTATAACATCAGAGCGGAAATTATTTTACACCCTTTTTTTTTCCAGCTTGTGTGGGCAGTTTATTACCTCGGCTCCACTAAGTGAATTTTCTCCTACGGTTGCTAAGTAAATCTAAAACTCTTGTTTAACTCAGAAAATGACATCTATTCTCCTGTAAGTGAGAAAACTATCCTGACTATAAGAGACAGGAACAGAATCTGCCTTGTCAACTCCACTGGTATGGAAAGGAACGGGGATAAAGACTTTACTCATTCAATATTGTTCGGTATCTTTCGTGTCTTTTCATGGTTGGAAGGAGGCAGGAGTGCCCAGAGTGAACCCAGACATGGATAAGGAGAACATGCAGAAACACCCCAGACAGGGATTCAAACCCAGGACCGTCTCTCTGCAAGGAAGCAGTCTTAAAACTGAGCCACTCTGCATTGTTATTAAAGGGAACCTATTATTCAAAATTCACATTTTCCTTGTTTTTATACTTTTACCTGAGTCTCAGCCGCTTTTGGGCAGTTAGTAAATGTTTTTTGGTGTCTGGAAAACAAGTCGTTTCACAAACCTCCCAATTGTTAGGCCAGACTGGACTGGCTCTGCGCTGTTACATAGCAACCCAAGCTGAGCTCCAGTATGTTTGGGCAGTTGGTTTTTCCATTCTATTCTCTGTACAATGGCTGCTGGAAGAAAAAAGTGTATTGTTGTTGACTTACCATCCAGAAACCACTTGTTGCATTCTTGTTGGTTGTTCAGGAGGCTCCACTTCTGCTTTTCAAAGGTTGTATAATTGCACATCTGTTTGCAGCCATTTTCATGTGTGAGTGTAAAAGTTGAGTTGGGGGGTGCAGCCAGCAACAGCAGCTTATTTAAAGTGACTAAAACGGATCGTTCTGAAAGGAACTCAAAATAGGCTGAACTTACCAGAATACAACCTTGTTATTAAGACTCATTTTAGCCAATAGACTTCTCTTAAGCTGTTCGATTAAGCACAATAGGTCACCTTAAAGCAGTAAAAACACTCTTAAATTTAAAATCTCTATTACATAAGTGTCCTGAACGAAAAACATGACAAAAACCCATTGAACACATAATATTTTACAAATTATGAATCATCAAGTGATCACCAAAGCATAAAAAAGAGAGAGTCAAATACTCGCATTCAGATCTTTGAATTTTTGAAAGTTGACTTTAGCACTACCTACAACAAGCAGCTGGAATCTCTGTAGACCAGATTTTCTGTGCAAAGGTCCTTGTTCATATCCGATCAAATCCGACTTCTTGTCATGTTGAGCCAGGCGGTACAAGTGTTTGACGGAGCGTTTTAGTGTTTGCCGTACATGACGTAAGGTTGCTGACTGGCCCAGACTTTGTCACGGCATCTTTACGTCCTTTCCAGAGCTCAGAGCTCAGCACTGACAGCCTGGCTCAGTTTGTCTCTTTAAGCCAACATCACTTCAGAGCTTGGTGTTGAGAGGGGAGAGGGGTGGAGCCAGGGGTTACCCCACCAACCCCCGCCAAGCCCCACCCAACCCAACCCCGTCCCAGGCGATAGGTGGGACCTAAAATCTCCGACGTGGAAGGCGGGATCTGAAAGACGGAGGGGGAGGAGAAATGGGAAGGAGGAAGAGGAGTGTTCAGGGAAATGAATTAGAGAGAGCAGGAGTGTGTGTGTGTGTGTGTGTGTGTGTGTGTGTGTGTGTGTGTGTGTGTGTGTGTGTGTGTGTGTGTGTGTGTGTGAAGCACACTCGCTCAGTAATGCACTGTGAACAGGGACGAACGAGACGCCGAGTCACACACACTCACACATGCCTGTGTCACACCTTCACCTTGTGCCACCGCTCCATCTACACTTGCTCTTTCAGAGGTCGCCCTCCGACCACTGACTCCTCTCCACACATTCATGGACAGACTCGCGCCCCGACCGGACCGGACCACCGTCCCCCTCCGGCGGAGTCTCTCGCATGAGAGTAAGGCACATCTACCTGCAAGATCACTCCACTAACCCCCACCCTCGTCTCCTCGTCTACATTCATTCATCCCCCGTCCCCCTGCTGTGAGGCGGCATGCCTGGCTGAAGGACACAGCGCCGCGCTGAGAGTTGGAGAGCTCGATCGGACAGAAGGGGGGGATACGAGAGACTGACTGCTCTTCTTCTTGAAACCCCCTCCCTCTTCCCTGCATTCTTTCTCGCTTGTTTTTGAATGTCACCTCTGTCTCTGGGCAGTAGTGGATTCATCAAGCCTTTGTGTGTCTCTTTTTCCTTCTTCTCTCAGCGCACAAGTGATCGGAGGGGTGATGCCAGGGGAGCTGGAGAGAGAGCCTGGAATCAAGGCAAGCTCCATTCATCAAGGACCGCGTCCCTTGACAAGCTTGCAGACCTGATAACTCGGGCCGGACGGGACCGATTCTTCTGACTCGTCTTGCTCCGACGCGGTCACGGATGGAGAAATTTCACTGGTGAAGGACAGAAGGTGAAGGGGTTGAAATCCTGATTTGTGTTTGGGCTCACGATGTGGCGGATGGTTCGGTGTCCTTTCGGACTTGGTTGAGCTGAACTTGGCCGGAGCCGGCAGTGCTCTCGGGGGAATTGGAAATGGCTCGTCCCAGCAGAAGATCGGCGACTTCAAATCAAAAAAACCATCGATTTCTTCACCTTCTTCACCTTCTTCCATCGAACCTGTCTGGGATTTTGAAGTAGCCAGCCTTGTAGTCACATCGTCATCCTTATTTCTTTGGACCGTCCTGAATCGGAACCACCCCAACGTCTTCGTCCGTCCTGCAGCTTCCCCCTCAGCGGTGCTTCATCGCCCTGGGTGAGGGGGCGGTAGCAGTGGCCCGAGGAACCCCTGGATACGTGGGCGCCGCCGAGCCGCCAAAGGCCGGCGAAGCGGGGTAAGGCTCGGCGCTGGGAAGATGGCCGCTCTCGCCAGCTCCCTCATTCGCCAGCGAAGGGAGGTCAAAGACCCCCAAGCAAACCGGCAGATTGCCAGCAAGCGCAAGCCGTGCCCGAAGAGCAACAAGTCGCTCTGCCAGAAACAAATCCTCATATTGATATCAAAAGTTCGACTATGTGGCAGTCGAGGGAGAAAAATGGAAAAAAGACCGGGTGAGTTGACTTTCTGTCCTTCCTTGCTGAGTTTTGCGGCTAAAGGGATTTCGATTAATCCTGAACTGTAAAGCCTCAGCAGAGTACATGCACAGCCCTTTAATTTCAGACTTCAGAACTTAATCTGAACATGGAAAACGTCCCAACCAATCCTTCCTCACAGCTCTGCATAACAGCATCAGCAGGAAGGGAGTAAAGTCCAGCTTAACGTTGCACGGTTCAGTTACACTGGCCAGCGTGTTGTGACTGCAGAGATGGCTCTGTTGGGCCACGTGTCGCCACACGGACACATGCTGGTAAATCTGGAGGCACACAGTGAACTTGGCTCTAACCGACAGTGATTCACAGCGCTAAATAAAAATGTCAGGAGACGTCTCATTTCTGATTCTGAAGGCCGGGACTCTGCCAGGCCTTTGCTAAAGGCAGCTCACACACACTTTTACATGTGTTGCAGCTGATTGTGATTGTTACAAACCAATGGAAACAACAGTTTAGCTTTGGCTTCATCTGAGCTTTTTTACCTGTTTTTCTGCTGAGCGATTAGTTTTGGGCATTTTGGGCAGGTTTTAAAGGTTGAAACCCTAAAGTTTCTCTACAAAAACAAAAGATATTTGCTACACTTGAAATAATAAAATAACAAATACGTAATGGGGGCTTGTTTTAGGTAAATAATCCCTTAATATTGGTGAAAAATTAGTAGTTCCATTATCAGATTATTTAAGACATTTTTCTCATTCGATAAGTAAAATAATCTGCCAATGGAGCTAACACATTTTTATCAATAATAAGGAATTATTTACTTAAAACAAGCTCCTATATCGTGCTGAAAAGTTACTTATAAGTTATTTTATTCGTATTTCAAGTGTAACAACATATTTGCACTGGAAATCAAAAATACCTGGTAAGATTTGGTGTTTTTGCAGTGTAATTTTTCAAAAACATAAAACCATTCCAAAAACATTAGTTTAGACCAGGGGTGTCCAAACTGTGACCCAGGGGCCATTTGTGGCCATTAGACTTTTTGTGCGGCCCCCAAACCTCAAGAATGTTAAAAAATTTTGCCTTTAGACGCAGATGAAACTTTTAATTTGTAGTCAGGCTAAAAATTTTTACCAGCATAATTTACACAGGGAAATGTAAAGTACAACATAAAGTACTGTTGTTTTTCTAACTAAGTTTTAACAAAAGGTAAAACCAAGAGACTTTAACTGAAAGTCACTGTTGCTGCACCCAAAGCAGCTTTTATTCTTTCTTAAACTTGGCAAAATGTAGCAACATTTTGAAAGAATTTGACCCAAATCTTGTTCTTATTACTAATAATAAATGTATTCAATCGACCCCCGAAGAAACTGGAAACTAGATGTACTTATGTTAATACATGTAAAATCTGCTACATTGTATTAGGGAAGTTGTAGAAAAAATGGCTGTAAATTGACAATAAAAGTCATAAATTTATAGAATAATATCAGAAAATTTCTTTAAAAAGAAATAAGAAAATTGACTTTTGGAAAATCAAATTTTTATATTAACATCAGAGATTTAAAAAAAACTATTTTGAAATTTTTTTGAAAAATTTTCCAGAAACTTTCCAAGTTTTCTAGAGAATTTCTGAGATTAATCACAACATTTCTGAGTGTTTGGAGGAAATTTACTTATTTATTTTCTACCTACAATGACCCTAAAACATTATTTTAAAAATCACTTTAAAGCTTTTGATCTACAATAAATATTAAGCTACTTTATTTGCTTGATGTTACGTTGGTTTTTTTGACCCACAACGTCTTTGGAGTTGACAGTTTTGACCCACCTGCCAAAAGCTTTGGACACCCCTGGTTTAGACTCTGCTGTTGCCACTTCAGTTTAAACATAGACTATATATTTGTCCAGGTCTTCTATCTAAAATCTGCCCAAATTACGTTTCACTTTGCTAAATAGAAATGTGCTTCATTCACATAAATGACAAATAAGGTATTGTTTACGTACAGAAAAAGATTAGAGCCACTGACAAACAAATGTCTGGCTTTTTTCTCATAATATATCTGTTGAAGGGAACTTCTTGGTGTTAAACCATGACACCGAGGATAAAACTCAATAAAGTCACGATTAAACATGATTCATGTGAAAATGGCAGAGTTTCCTTAAGCAGATGAAGCCTCTGAACAGCTTGACCTTTGACTAAAGTGACTTGTTGGGTTTTCCTCCTGAAATCAATAATCATATTGGTGTTTAGTTGGAGGGAAAACGTTTCCCAGCATCGAACAAAGTTGTCTGATTGGGTAAAAGGCTCCATCGACCCTCAGGATGATGAACAGATCGATGATTGGACGGTTTCTCGGTTTAACTTTGTTTAATGAGCTGCTATTAGAAGGCTTTAATCAAATCAGTGTTATAATTTCAGATTAATCTGTTTTCATTCATTAGAGACAATTGATGAATGTAAAACCAAATAAATAAAGTGCTTCTGTTACGCAATAAATTTACCTGATAAGTGTTAAGATTACGTAGAGAGAAAAATCAACATTTTGAATGAAACTTAAACAACTACATTAAGTTACACATTATTGGTTCTTTATTAAAGAATAGCATCATTGCAGTCATTTCCATTTTTAAACGTGTTTCCATCAGGGTTAGAAAATTTTGATGGAGTTTGAAAAAAAGTGTAAAATAAGTTTCTCAGTTTTTTGGAAACACATTTTCCAAATAAGTTCTGAGTTGTCCATGCTAGTGTGCAACCTCTACTTCCTGTTTTTTAAATTATAATTTACATTTCTTTTCCTTTGGGGATGTTTAAGTTAGTTTCTTTTTACTTTATTTGTCTAAATTATTTTTTGGGTAGTTTAGTAAGTTTTTTTCTGCTCCCCACATGAGAGAAACATTCATTTATGATACTTTGAATAGACCCAGTGTTGGTGTGGAGCATGTTTTCATGTTATTACCCATTTCCTGGTTTCCTGGTTTCCTGACTGCTGCTCCTTCTTCTACCTGCCTCCATTTTCACAAAATGTGTGCATCGCCTTCCACCTTGTGTAAGAGCAGCTGTGTGTGAGTGACTTGTGGTATTTATTACCTGAGTTTGCCAAGTTCATCATGATAATTACGCGGGAAACCTCTAACGGGGAAGCAGCAGCTGCCATGGAGGCGGCCGCTCTCTTATTGTAATTATGGTTGTAAAATTTGTTGGACAGGCCGTGGCAGTGAGGGCTCTCTGAGAAAAGGCCACACGTGAATAATGCCGATTGTTTGGACTAATTTGCACTTGAACAGTGTCACCGCTTCGTATGGATTCAGTTGAAACTGGGCTACATGTGATATATTTATCCATAAGAGCGCAGGGATGACTGAGTGTGTGTAAATTACATTCATCTCAATCTTTTCCTTAAGTTTTTTTGGGTATTTAGTATTCAGTATTGTACAAAAAAGTTAGCCTTTTAGAAGATTTTCTCTATTTTTGCTTTGTTTTGTTTGGCTTAAGTGTTTAAAATCACCAAACAAGTAAATACAAAATGCAGTCTTAAGAAGAGCATTTCATTATTAACTGAAAAGCTCTACCCAAACCTTTCCAAAGGGGAACGTATTACGGAAAATTCACATTTTGAACGTTTTTATATTTCCAGGTTCTAAAAAAACAACCCAGGTGCTTAAAGAAATCTATCCAGCTGCTGTTCTGACAACAAGTTAATTTTTGGGTGTCTGGAAAATGAGCTGTTTCAAAAACCTCCCAGTTGTTAAGTCAAACGTTCAAACGTCCCGCATGCGCAGTAGAGGGCGCCATAGCGTCAGCGTTCTCTGTGTTCTGCCAACCGCCATAAAAAGAAGAATAGCTCAGTGTTTGCGGAAGTAAACATGGAGGCTAACGGTGGAGCTTAGCTACATATTTGAAGTTGTTGTCCAACCAGAGCAACATATTAACAAC
>CAEGAF010088796.1:0-30453 GCA_903067075.1 Micropoecilia bifurca | reverse complement strand
ATTTAGTAACGTGATTATATTAGTTGTGTTACCACCGCCAGGCCACTAGAGGCAGCAGAAACCCCGAAAAGATGGGACTAAGGAGTAGATTTAGAAGAACACCGAAAACTACAGAATTTGTTTAAAACTGTGAGCTGCCCTTAAGTAAATAAAATATTGAAGTTCAAATACATGCTGAGAGTGAAACTCCTTCCTAAATGTGAAGATATATCACATATTTAAAAAGAAAATAAAAACGGGAGACCGCGGATAATACAGGAAATAGCGCCCCCTTCACTTCCGGAGTGCAATGGTCCCATTTCCATATAAGGTATGAGGCTGACAGTGGTCCGTCCCCGCCCCTTTTTGTTTGCTGCAGCGAGGACCTTCGTCAGAAGGTGGGAAGAGCTTGGGGGGAAATTAATGAATAGTTTCCAAACTATTTTGTACTGTATACAATGTTTTCATGACATAAAGCATTTTGACCTGCCTCGTTTCTGAAATGTGTCATACAAAGAAACCATGACTTGATTTGGATATAGCTTTAAATATTGGTTATCAGCTGTAACAGTGACATTAATTTCAGATTTCAATATTGGCCCAAAGTGTTCACACAGGGCATCCTGAAATCTATTTATTTTCTATTTGAAAGTTATTTTCTGCACTGATAATATCAGTGTAAAGAAAAATTATACTGACATTTTTCCTTACGATGCAAGGAAAAATTCTTATGTTAATAATTCACAGTAAAAGGTCATGGAGTTTATTTGATCAGGTCATAATTTAGAAATATCCGGTCCAAATTTTAAGAACATTTATTGGCAAAATTCAAGAAAAATACAGTATACAGGGATAATTTAAATGACCTTTGGCAACATGTGGGCACAGACTGTAGGAGGTCTGGAGTCAGAGCTGTGTTATTAGAACTGTTTATGCTGTGCTGTGTGTTTTCTCACTTCTCAGCACATCCCTGCCAAATAAATACAACTGCATATAGAAGCGAAGCAAAGAAATCATCTCTGTAGTTCTTTCCAAAACTGCCAGCTTGCAAAAACAACAACAACAAAAAGAGTCCAAACCCATCAACAAGTGTTTTTAGTATGTTTTCATGCAGCCTGACAGCACAAACCGTTAGGGACCCTTCAGCTGCATCCCATAATGCCAAACCGTCTGAGAAACCAGGAGAGAAGCTGCCACTTCTCTCGGGAAATTTGCGTGAACTTTCTTTCGTGCAAATCACGCCAAACGGCTTCGCTCACAGACAGACTTCAAATGGATGGTGCCCTCCAGATCAGCACACCGACAAACAATAAAGCGCCATCTGTTTCTTCATGGGCCTCATCTCCTGCTAGGCAATAGGACTTCCGCACTTAAAATACCACATGAGTCAGATTAAGCTGCCAGTGCCCTTTTGCCTCTCAGACGCACAGTGTTCACGTCCCCCTCCCCGCCCGGCCCTCCTGCATCCGCTCTCCACAAGACAAACTAGCAGAGAGCTCGTCTCACTCCGCTTCATCTTCTCTCTATGGAAATCCCTGCCGATCGTTTTTCTTCATCCAGCGGACAGACAGAGGAGAAGAAAAAAAAAGCCAACAAAAACCCAATGGACTGCTGAGCCCCTGATGCAATCCCCCCTTTTTGCTTCATCCCTCCCCTCATTTTTTTAAGAGTGTGACAGTCATGTGAACAAGGTCATGCACATTCTTTCATGCATGAGCCTCCAACTGTTGTTAGGCTTCTGACAAGCAGAGGGTGAAAAATCAAGTACATTTAATCTGCAAGGACTGAGACTTTTTCTTTCCTTTTTTTAAAGAAAATGTATGCAAAAATCGGCACTCCCACAATAACCAGATTACAGGAGTTAGCCAAAAGGTGTGCTGACAGATTAAAAAAAGTAACAGCTGGAAAGAAAGCATGTTTAAGGAACTAATGGCACTGAGAATGAAGCGTAGGCACCTTCCAGATTTACGGCCAGATACCTAATGGGTCCTGAAGGCCACGTTAGGCCTGGATAACCTCACTGTGAAGATGTGCATTCTTAGAGCCACAGAGCGCTGCTGTAAAAGTCCTAATGAATAGATAGATCCAACACTGAAAGGTTGAAAAGACAGAGGACCATAAACAACAGGAACAGAAGGGGGAAGGGGGGACCTAATGTCAACCGGTGAGAAAATATAATGAGTACTATCTTATTTGCTGCCTTTAGAAGAAATAAAATGAAAGCAAATCATGTTTTTTTTTTTCTAAAGTGATGCAACAAGGAATTCATCCTTATACATCTTCTTTTTGTTTTTTACTAAATTCATCAATATATTTAGCCTCTAGGTGCAAAAGCCAAATAGCTTCTTTAGTTATACTTTCACAAAAATCTGGCAAAGGTTACAAATGCATAGATGGAGATAATACTGCAAGTTCCCTTTACAAAATGAAGGAATTTCCTAATGAATAAGAAATTGGCAAGAAAACAAAAATACTGGTGCATTTCTTAGAGTCATTCTAAGTTGAATAAAAACAAAGCAGCTAACATGTTCAAACCACCTGACTTGTATTCACTCACAAACAGTAAAAAAAAAGAAAAAAGAAAGAAAGGATAAAAATAAGGAGCTAAGTAATGAAAGCTCAAATCTATAAAAAAATCAATCATTAGA
This sequence comes from Micropoecilia bifurca, assembly GCA_903067075.1. NCBI lineage: Eukaryota > Metazoa > Chordata > Actinopteri > Cyprinodontiformes > Poeciliidae > Micropoecilia > Micropoecilia bifurca. The sequence goes on along the minus strand of CAEGAF010088796.1, from coordinate 27,826 downwards.
AAATTAATATTGATGTTCTGTTTTTGGAAGAATAAAGCATGCTGGGATTTGAGTGAAAGATGTCTGCAGCAGCAGGAGAAGACAGTGACAACATTAGCAGCAAACAACAGAAGACGACGGTGAATGTGGCTAAAGCAGTGCAGGGAAACAGATCCTGCCAAAAAAACTCGAGCCTGGTTATTCAGCTACCTGAGTTTCTACCTTAAGAATGATGGAAGTAAAGTCAGGATACTGTGAAAAAGATGTATTCTTGCCTCTACTGATCTGTGGAAATTTTTAGAAAACTTAAACGGATTAGATTTACATTATTGGACAAATTACCAAAAATCTCTGCATGTGGACAAGAGGTCAAAGTTCAAGCCTAAATTAAGGAAGAAGAAAAAAAACTCCAAACATTCATCTCCACTGAGCCTCGGATGTTCTTTTTTCAAATTATGATGTTTTTTTTAACTTTGATATAATAAAGTGAAAAACAATCCGACCTTCTGTCTGTATGGTTTCCAGCCCAGCTATAGGTGTCTGAGCAATAATGACACTAACAGATGATGTTAGTGCCCCCCCCCTCACCTCTGTCCTCTAGATGTGCATTAAATCCTTTATTGCACCGTCGCAGTAAAGGCAAAGAGCCGCTACGCTAGCCCCCCTTGCTATCCCTCATTTAAGCAAAACAATGAGGAATTGAGGGATCAGAGGTCTCTTCCAGGGCCAAAAACCCCCATCGTCTCCCCTCAGACGAGCTCACATGGTTTGAATCAATGCCGCCGCTAGAGCAGTTTAGTGGATCGGCTCAATAAATACTATCTGGGCTCGCGTCGGATATGTGCTTTGATAGTGATTTGTCTCCTCCGGTCAGGAGGGGATGGGGGGGCGGAGGAGGGGGGTATACTAATCTCATCTGACTTGGAAAAACAAGCAGTGACAGAAGACGATGGAGACGGACTCCAACGCAAACAACAACAAAAAGAAGTGTTTTGGGTGCTTTCAGTTCTTGCTGCCAAACATCAGAAATTCCTGTCTACATATCCTCTTTGTCACATGTTCCTATAGTCTGGAGATGGGGAGGAAATTGGCCCTTAAGAGCCTGTGGAGATTCCTGTCTTCTTTTTTTTTTACGCTCCTACAGCAGTGAAAGACAACAGAACTCTCCTCCATTAAGCTCTGTGTGGTGCAGCTGCTTTGAAGTAAATAATGGGTCAGGCTGCTGCTAGTTTTATTGCAACAGAGAGACTATCAGCCAGGCAGATGCGTGCTTCTTGTTGGTTATTGCGTGACTAACAAAAAAGAAGAAAAAAAACGACACATAATGCATGCCAAAAGAAAAATCACTGATCTGAGTCAATGAAATATTAAAATCCTATTTATAGACATGACAGAAGGCCTGGAATCCTCATATCTGGGAGAGTATAATAAATAAATGCATCAGGATTACTATTATTATTATTAAAATGTAAAAATGAGTTTTTTCCCACCTAACAGGAATATTTTGAGTTAAGAATTAACATGATAAAATGATTGAGGGCCAAAAGGAAACAGAAAGGGCCCAACAATCACAGTTTAAGATTGTCCAGGTATGGAAACCATCAAAGTGTATTTACAGGATGAATGAGTGAATATGACATAAGTCACCTGCTTTAATTTTTTTTTACTTGTTTCACAATTTGTATTAAATTCATCTTTCCAGTAATCAAGAGGAAAAGTTCCAGGGTTTCTTATAGCCTGGCTGATTAGTTAGCAGTGCGCAGCAACAGATTGGGGAGGGGCAGAGCAGTGTTTCCCTATGATAAAATGCCAGATTCCCATCTCATTCTCTGGATTCGCAGTAAAACCGTTACAAACATGTGATGGAAAATGTCAGTTGTTTTTAAACCTGCAACTTTTTAAGAGCCCACTACCTCCAACTCACTCCTACCAGCAAGAAACAGCTTATTTAGAAGAAGTTGCTTTCTGACAGTAGGTTCAGTAAAGGATCCATTTATTTTATTTTATAAGATGATGCTCTTTGATCTTGAGAAACTATGTAAAATGGAGTTAAAGGCTGAAAAATAAATACAAAATAAATGCTTAAATATAACATTTACTAACAGAACAGCAAAGAAATTATGCAATATGTATGCTCCTCTTTACAGAGCTACTATATTTATACAGAATTATACAAAATTTGAAAGTTGATGTGCATGAAAAATCAAAAGAAAAACTGACTAGAAACTACCAACGGTGCTGTCCAGGTAGTGGCAGGCTGCTGCTCAGGGTGCAGCTCTCCAGATTACTCCAGAACCCCTGGGAGAACTCAGGCAGAAGAAGTTTGAGCTGATTAAAGCCTCCATGGCCTGCAAAACACTGGCTGTATTTAGAGCATATTTCGGTAACGCAAAAGCCTGGGATAAGGTGGCTGGGGTCAGAGTGGCAGGAGCAGCTTCCTGAGGTCTCTCAGGATGAGGGAATAGAAAACTAAACACTCCAGCAGGTTACCTGCCTTGTGAGGCAGCAAACACAGAAAGAAACAGAAAAGTAGGTCAGCTGGAGCCTATATATACACAAGAAAAGATGCGTTGTCTTTTAAACAGGCATGTGTGTATTTCATGTGGAACATAACGAAACAACATATTTGAATAAATAACTAAAATTCTCCAAACTTTTCCTAAAGAATGAGTTGAAGTTGCAGGGAATAGAAAAGGGGGTGGGGGTGGGGGGTGGACACCTACAGTGATTGGAGCCGTTCCAGTGCTGGTTTCTGATGGACGTGCTGTAAGGATGGGGAGCCCCGGGCACCAGCCCCTTCTCTGGGATCAAGCATCCTCTGCTCTGGTTGTAATAATCCATCATTAAAAACGGGTTCGGGCTGGGATTCAGTCCCACAACGTCCACGCTCTCGTACATCATACGCGGCAGAGGCGGCGGCGGGGAGCGGCGCTGAAAACACGGAGCGATGCTCAGAGGTAGATCGGCTCAGATGGAGGGCAGAGCGAGGAGGGAAACGGCATCAAGATCTAGGGAAAAGTGATAGATCCAAACACAGCGGGACGATCTGGACATCTGGCATCTTCCTGCAGGAACCGCAACAACAGCAGCAAAATAAAGAAAATATATAAAAAGACATCAACCTCGTTTGAGAAGAGGATTTTAAAAAGCAGTCCGCATTGTGTCCGACCGAGCAGCACCAAGAAAAAGAAAGGAAGAAAAAAAAAACACAGAATACACCAAGCCGAATCGAGGGAAGTTCTGCAGAAATGGATCTGTCCTGTCCGGTCCGGTCCGCTCAGGTCGGCCTCGATCGGAGTCGGAGCAACATTTAAACCAGGCTCGGTCCGCGCTGCGAACCCCAATTAAATCCCAGACAGCAGAGCAGGAATAAATCCGATCCGGGACGGAGGAGTTGCGGTCCGTCCTCCGGCTGGGTTCCGCTCGGTTGTCCCGTTGGCGCCCGATCCGCCGCGGCTGGACTCCTCGTCAGCTTCCCCCTCCACCACCAGCCACCGACCGTCCCCTCGTCTCCTCTCTTCTCCTCTCCTGTGCAGCAACCCGGCGGCTTCCTTTCGCTCTCACTCAGACTCCCGGCTGCACCGCCTGCTTCGTGTTTGTAGAGGGAGAATCTGTTCCCACAGCGAGGCGAGCGGCGATCATATTGTGCAGAAATGTGACAAGGCGCAGCAGCTGAGCTGAGGGGATCTGGCTCCACCTCCAGCGAGCTCCGGGCTTTTTCACCCCCCACCTCCTCCTCATCCTCCTCCTCGTGTCTTTCATGCAGCCGCTCCGCCTATATTTAACCCTTTCAGGGACGTGACAATGGATGTCCCTTTCTGCAACGCAGGGCCTGAATGAGGTAGAGCGGGGCCCTCCCTCTAACCCAGCAGCGGGGGCTTTAAATAGGACAGGCTTTCATGACATGATTGAGTTATATAAGCGCAGTAATTAGTCTTTCATATCTTTCCACGAGAGTTTATGGGTATACTGAAAGCTGCAGCAGAATGCATCTCTCTGATGTTTCCTCCCCCCCCACACCTCCCTGGAAGTTCCTCACTCCTTACCATCTTCAATCAGTCCCTCAATCTCTATGTTTTTTTTCCCCTCCTTCCAACCCCAACACTCTTGTCTCCCTAATTTGCCTAATGCTATGCTGCTGAACTTTATCTGAACCCAGGGAAGAAGGCGAGCCTCACCTCCCTGTGACCTGCTGGTTTGACTTGGGATTCGCCTCTCCGGCTCGCTCCCCATCTCACATTATTCAAGGTTTCCCACCTTGTTGTACACCCCGAGTAACGGCGCCGTGCTCATTCCTCGAGTGCTGGCCCCACAGACAGAGGCGCCGCGGTTCACACAGCGCCACGCCGAAAAACAAAAGTGGCGAAGTCACCTGGTGGCAGAGAGGCAGGCGAGTTTCTCACAGCCTGTTTACAGTTGGAAGAAAGTTCAGGATGTTGTTTTTTGTTGTTCTTCTTCTTCGCATCTTTACTGTGCAGCATTCCATGCATCGCTGCAGACACTCGGCGTGCTAGCATGCAGCAGTGTCACGCTTGCAACTGGATTCTGTGCCAAAACTAGAACAATGCAGCTGGAAAGCACAACAAACATCGGTGGAAGAGAAAAAGCATCAGAGATGATCCTGACACCAAGAAGGAATGTCTAACTTTTACAAACTCAAATTCAGAGCTTCTTAGAATTTCTCTAGAATATAGTGGGGAAAAAAATAATACATTATGTACTTCAGTTTACGGAGAGAAATCTAATTGAAAATCAACCAGAAAATTCTGATTTGTGCATCTCAACTGGTAAAAAAAATTACTTTTGGCATTTTTAATTACTTAGGGTATGTTTCTCAGATACACTATGTTGGGGCGCAACTGTAGCTAATCACAGCTTTTGACTGATATTATTACTTCATATGCATAAGTTGTTTGTTGCTGTTTTTCTTCTGTTTAGTTTTCTGTTTCTGCAGGTGTAGAAGCAGACTTCTAGGGTGTTGACTTGTGTCCTCTTTATGCTTCCTTCTGTCTTCTACCGTTATCTCCCTCTTTCCCTTTAGACCTTTGCTCCACCATTGTATCCTTCTCTGCGTCCCTTACATTCGAAATAAACCCAAAGCAACTTCTAATAAAGCTGTAATGCTCCACTTGTGAAAAGTAAATCTGTTGGGCCTTAAATTGACATCACAGTTATGAGTGCCATACTGCCAGACAAGACACATTAAAAAGTCTGGATGATGCGTAGCTGCATCAGATGATTGTAGGCGGAAGCGGCCTGAACTGCCTGACAGGCGACATGACGTCCAACGTTGAGGCATCTCAGCACGGATGAAGGCTTTTCAGAATAGCTTGGCTGAACAAACTGCAACAGAGTGACCTTTTCAAATGTCTGCTTCATTATGGGTTCGGACACAAAGCCGACAGACTTGTGTTGTAAATGACGCCGCTGACGGAACAGCCCTCCTCCTCCGGTGATCCTACACCTGAGCCACAGGCCACAGCTGGGTCTGCCCAAGCCAGCTTTTGAAAAAGATTATCAGAATGGAGACTAGCAGGAGGGAGGAGCGGGTGGGTGAGTGGAGGGGGTTCCCTGCTCCGCCTCCAGCTGACTGTGACACTTATTTAATGCAGATCCCGCTGTGTTTACCCTGCCTGATAAGAGGCGATGTGCAGACCTGGGCCACAGCGACCCCTCGCCTGCATTGATAGCCACGCATTCCTTGACAGGATTAGCCAGATGAGTAATGGCTGTCAGAAAATGCTAATTTTCCAGGCTCTGTTTTCTTCTCTGAAGGGGATGGCATTCATCCTGGAGTGATAGCCTGTGATTGCAGAGGACAAGCTGACAGATAACAGGCTGTTGATCATTACTTAATTAGGGAGGGAGGTCTTTTCCCTCCAACCTTTAACAGACATCTCAGAGAGAGAGAGATTTACAGCATTCTCCACTATTATTGGCAGGCCTTGTAGAATGTCCATACAAGTTTTACGTGTGTGGGGTCGGTTGGACCAAATTTCTATATACAAGGGTTAATGGATAGTTAAGTTTACATTTTCCTTATATATTCCTAAAGTATTTTGTAGACCCTTCTAAACTTTGTAAAAATTCTACCCTAAGCTTAAACAAAATAACTGAAAGGAAAGCCACAAAAACACCTGAATGTCAGAAGTTTGATGTTACATTAAATCTAAAAAAAAATACAAATCGTCAGTATTGGTATCAATATGATACTGTCCCTGTATTTACTTAATATCAGATCCATATCAATATATGAGATGTCGCACACTTTTTATTTTAGAACACTTTATTCATATTTACTAGGAGTAAGTTAGAGAGGGTGCAGAAAAAGTTGAAAGCTTAAATGAAAAACCATTTCAATCCATATTCAGGATATTAGGAGTAAATTCACAGAACATGTGAGCAGCATATCATAAACTCCATCTTTAAGGCTATGATGGCTCTTGGTTTTTGTCTGTTGTATGTCATTGTACTCTCATGACAGATTCAGAGAAGCTCCTTTCAAACAACACTGTAAAGCAGAATTAACACACCTTTTTGCCCTTTTCTGCCCATTCTGTGAAAGGACCAACACGGTGTGGAAGGGGGAAGACAAAGTCAACCTGTGTCTCTTACACTCCTGTTTGAATCGAGCACAATAGCTTAGAAAGGCAATGAACTGCACGGCCACAACTTAAGATTTCTAACAGCGCTATTATCAAGCATTTATGCATGTGCCGAGCAACATGTTTGACAACTGGTGCCACAAAACCAAAGGAGGTAAGAGATGTGAGTGGTCTCTCCTCCATTTTCATGACTGTGTTAAGACTGGGGGGAAAAGAGAAGAGAGACCACAAGAGGTTCAGAGCACATTAACACACCAGTCCAGGTGGCTGCCCTTGTTCCAGCATCAACATGCAGCACACTCCTGAGTACATGGAAAAGTACTTTACCAGAGGAAAGACTGAGAGAATGAGATAGTGTCTTGATGATGTCGCAGAGAGCCGAGTCACAGACAAGGAGCTTCAGCTGCATAAAAATCAAGTCTAACTGATATTAAGGCGTGATCTGTGTGGCATCAGGATGTAAATGCATAGTTACGTAACGAGAAATGGCTTGAGGAATGCCAGAAGTGGCAAAGCAGCGTCCTTGGTTTGGAGCAAAGCTGTAAATGAGTTTCAGGCAAAGAGTGGTGAGGGGAGAGAGAGGGAGCGGGATTTCAGAAGGGAATTCAAAGAGTTTTATAGGCATGGGCGGGAGAGGAGATTGCTGGCTGGACCTTGAGGGTGTCAAACTATTTTTACTGCCCCCACTCTCGTTCTCGCTTTCTCCAATCAGGGGTGCTAGGAAGCAGTAAAAAGCACTTCCCCCACCATGCCATTCCTTCCCACGGAGATGAACAGACAGGTTAGAACAAACAATAGGTTGTTTTGTCATTTGGATTATTGTGCATGATAAAAGGAGGAGGGAAAGCACCTTCTCTGGGAACGGACGCATAGCTGTAAACAATCTGAGCGGACCTTGGTCAAGCTAATCAGTGAGAATTTGACTTGAATGCTCAGCAGACTCTGGAGATAATCCACAAACATCTGCAATCAACTATGTCTTGACCCTCATGTTGCTGCACTCCAGAGATGTCTTTTTGTTTTGTGTTTTTTTTTTAAAAATCCAAAGCCATGAGTGCTCCCTGTGCAGTGTACTCCTTATTGGAGTGGACATCCAAATCAAAACACAATCATATTGCCTTAAAGTCATGGAAAATTCTGCTGAGCCCTGGCTGCCCGAAGACCCCTTTACCAGGATATATTAAAACAGAAAACAGGTTAGACCTGCCGTATCACTAGGACAACACTCTGCTTGGGTAAAAGCCACCTCCTGACAAGATAAGGCCAGACATGTTAGAGTTAGGATAGCCAGGACCTAATTTTAGAGTTTCTGTCTGCCTTAGTGGCTACAACACAAACACAGGCCCTGAATGCTCCTCCACTCCACTGCTACACCGCTACAACCCCCTCACCCCCAGCACTCCTGCACATGTGCCAGCAGATGGCTAATGCCCAGACGATAAAAGAAGTTGGGACAAGCCTCAGCAAAGCTTTCCATCTTTCTTAAACCTTCCCAGTGACCTAATAAAGAAGCTCAACAGGGGAAAGAAAACAGAAGAGTCCTGATGGGAAGCACTGCAACGATCTGAAGTGTGCAGTTGGGCGGCTAGAGAACCTAAGATAAGAGTTGTGTCGGTGCAAAGCTCTGAGAACGTCCAGGGCATTATCCTGCGATTGTGATGCTTAGCGCCGTAATCCTCTCCAACCCCCACCCCAACCGCCAACTTCCTAATGACATGATCAGGTCTAGACTGAGTGTCCAGGTCAGGTTGACTGTACTCCTACCCCAACACCACACCAACACTTGGGTTTCAGGTCTATATGAAGATCCTCAACCTTTCTGTCCCCTCTCTTCCTCTTACAGCTTGTTTGCACAGCTGCTGGGATGCAGCCTGAACAGGCAGCTGTTCTCCACCACAGCAAGGAAATACACTCTGAGGGAAATGAGCCTTGTCTGTGAGAACAAAATGCAGTTATGCATCACTTTCACCTCACTTCCATCAGTCCACCCTATGTGGTGCATGTGAGGATGTGCATGAATGGATTCATGGAGCACGAGCTGGAACAAACCTTTTGCAATATTTTTAGAATTTTTTTTATTTATAAATCAAGTAAAGGTTTTCTGAAATTATAAAGTGAATTTTAATTCCTTAACTTCCATGTGGACACTGGTGTTGTCATAGACCCATTGACTATATGTTCTGAGGTTGACAGTTAAGGGTTAAAACAATGTTTCTCAAATAGGTCACAGTCTTGTGTTCGGGTACAAACCATCTCAGACACATGCCCCCAGAGCGATCTGTGCTTCACATGTCACCAAAGTTTCAAATAGATTCAACTAGATTTGTCGCTAGACGCTTTATTTAAAAAATGTTGTGAAAGGCTATGAAAAGTCACTTAAATAGTGACTAAGTGCTCACTAAAAGTCACTAAATAATGAAGCTACTAAGTTGGCAGCAGTGACCACAGCCCCATGTAACCTGCTCTCTAAGCTCCGCCCACTTTGGTAGAAATGTTCAATAATAGTCTGCGGCGGTGCTACGGTTTTAATCGGGTATAGTTCAAGTTTAACTTTGAAAATGTACTCATAGATATAAAAATCATAAAGTGATTCACGATAAAACAATACAACAGCCCAATAGTCAACAATACATAAACAGCAGCAGCTCGGTTTAGATGACTGTCAATGGTTTGTGACTTTCTACTCTGATCCACAGACCAAATAGAAATCAAACAGTAACAGACACCCAGTGATCATTACATTCTAACTCAATATGATCACCAGGTCTGATTAGGAAACCCATAAACACGAGTCTTTGTGAATTGTCATGGAAAAAGAAGGCAATTCAGGTACACTTAAAGCACTCACTTTGATATCTGGGGCTCCGACGGCTTACACCTATTTCACAAAAAGGAAGTCATGCTGACGGAAATCAGGGCTTTGCAAGACATCTGACGATAAATCTTGTGAAATTTCACCAATACACCCACTGTAGAGCCTCAAGTTAAAGTGTTCTGGAGATCTCAGATTGGTGCTTTGCTGTCCTCTCTCTGTCTGCCCTCTCTAAAAAGCCACTCTAAGTGGCTACATGCATCTTTGTGAAAGCCACCCCCCCTCCCAATCATTATCCCTTTAATGTTTTTCCAACGGCAGATTCCAGCATTTATGGTACAGGCCTATATCTGCCCATAAAGCCTTTTATTGTTTAGCTGAGTTCTATGGCAACCATAACCTGGTTTTCCCATTTTTTATGGGGACCTTCACTATATCACTGGGGGGAGGACAAAGCTGCACACCATCGGTGTTTACCAAAGTATGGCCCCACTCATAAATCCATCCTGGCCGGCGGCATTCTGGAAATACCTCGGCAGAGCAAGAGGAGACAGAGGAAGGGGGGTGAGGAGACTTAGCGTAACACATACCTTGTAGTCGTCCATGCTCTCCAGCCTTGAGTTAGAAAGCCCATATCCTCAATGATCATTAAGACTATGTCCCTTTGAATAGAGTCCATCACTCAGCAAATCAAGAGAAAATTGCAAAGGATGTTACCCTAGAGGAAGGATATCTTCATATAAGCCATCCAAGACTTGGAATGGCCCCCATTAGCTGTCAGAAACAGGGAGACATGAAGTACATACAGAAGGACAACAAGTTCATTTAATAAAAAAAGAAGACAAAAGGGACCAGGAATAAAAGGATTTGACAAGAAAAAGCTAAATGAGACGTTAGTACAGCAAGTAGCCGCTAACAAAATTTCTTATTTTCTTGATGACCATAGAGCACTAATAGAAACATAAGAGTGATGAAGTACCTGAATGCTACTTGAAAGTAACAGAAAAATGAAGAATACATTGTCAAAGAGAGAAGGTTTATTTGAAAATGGTAATTTCTTAAACCATTTTGGTGTAAAACAGAACAGATCTGAAAACTACAATGTTTTAGGGAATGTAACTTGTCCACAGAAACAAAACCGAAGCTGATTTTATGAAAGAAATTGAGGTCTTGTACATGGCACCGGCCACATCATTTAAATAAAATACACACACATGGGATCAGTTCCAGAAAACTCGTCATTCACATCAATCCACAGATATACAAAGCTGAGTATTGTTTTAAACATAAAAAAATCCATAAAGGGCAGTGTAGTGGAAAGCTACAACCTGCATCAGCCAATCAAATTATTTCAAAAAAAAGAACAACCTTTTAGGAATCAACAGGCTTCAAGAAGTTAATTTGTTTGGAAAGAAATATAGGTTGGAAGATGTCACAGGTTCGAGTCCTGGCCTGATGATCTTTGCCGCATGTCATCATCCTCTCTTGTTATCATTTTCTTGCCTGACCTCTCTTACATAAAGGTCACTTGACCTTCTTTAAGAAAAGAAAACAAAAAAGAACACAAGAAGATGTTGATTGGGAATTGTATTGAAGCAAGAATGTGAACCAATTGGCACATTTCTGGTCGAACAGTAATAAATCTCAATTTTTCCTTGTAGACACTCAAAGTTTTCCCAAACCTCAACTAAATTATTTTTAATGATATAAAAAAGACGTTTTGTGTGGATGAAAGGCCAGAACACACAAAAATATATCTGTTTCCCCAGATATCTGACTACATGTGTGTTTTAGGCCACAAACTCAGCAGTGTTTTGTAGTGATGAGGGACATCTATCAGGGCTGCTGTGGTGTTTTTTTCCCCAAACGTGTCACCCTGAGGTACACCAAGTCAGAACAGACTTCAAATTGTTTTATCAGAACAATTTGATTTATCAGAAGCATCTATATTTCTGAATTGTTCGGATCCAAAGAGGGGTCGCCAGGCACCACTTATGAAATGTTGGCGACCAACCTGTTGGCTCCAGTTGTTTAGCAGACAATATGGGTGTAGTTTTGGTCAGTTAAACCAAAATTAAGAAATTAAACCCTGTTGTACTAGAGCAAAAAGATTGCATTTCAGGAGACAGAAATACAACAATGAAAAAGACAATCATTAACCACCTAACTGACTCACTAGATGAATCAGAAATGGTTTGCAGAAGTTGATCTCCAGCAGTGCAGCACTGATGCACACATTAAGTGCTAACATTTTTTTTTATCTACACTTGAAGTGTGTCTCAGGCTTTCAATTCAGCCTCTTGGCTCAGTTCAGAGCACTTCCTGGCCTTGTGCAGAAGATTTGAGCATTCCCCGCTCAATGCCTCTCGCTGCTTTCAATCGCCTTATTATCTGAGGTGCTGCTGAGGGCCAATTTGCTCATTTCTATTGAGAAGTGTGATACTAGAGGGGATCTGAGAGGAAGTGAGGGGGGTTAGAGGTTCGCTTTAAGTGGATTGCCCTCAGTCTTGTTGTGCCCAACCCAAAGCATTATAACACTTCTGTGAATGACCTTCGCTTGAGTGGTGCCCTCAACGCCAGCGCCAGGCAGGGTGCGGTGATTGTCGTGCCTGGTACACAGAGGCTGAGTGTGCCCGCCGCCCCCCCACCAAAACACACTTGTATTGAAAAACTGCAGGGTTATTGTTGTGTAGTGTCTGATTCTGGGATGTGTTTGTTTTTGTAGCGCTGGGTGGCGGCGCCTTTAATGCAGCTCTAATCCTACTCTGTCCTGTCATAAAAACCCCATCTTCTCTCTGGGCATTTCGCTTGCTGCATACTGATGCATTCTGAGCGTACATGCGTTGCGCACGCTTTGGTGCACAACCCCTGAAGTATTGTGAAGTGTTTCAAAATGCTGGCCAGGTTCGTATGTTAATAAAACATGTGAAACCTCCTGCTTAGCCAGCAAGTTGGGAGCTGGGGACAACAAAGGCCCTCGGGAGAGCAACAGACTGCGCTGCTTCAGAGCATGACAAATGCCTCTGCCACAGTCACCTCCGTGGCCCCTGTTGCCCCGCTTTGTATGGGGAGGTGGGGAAGAAAAGCCAGGGGGAGGCACTGCATGGGGATCTGCCTCATTCAGACCTGGGGAAGCAAACAGGAGGAGGAAATGGTGCAAAGGAAGACTCTGAGAAATTAAGAGAGAGAAGAACAGAGAAGTGAGGGAGAAGGAGGAGGAGCTCTCAACATGTTATAAACAATAAGTTGTGTGTTTGTGTGTGTGGGGGGGAGTCATGGAGAAGAGTTATTTGGTTATTTTCCACCACACAACTTCAAAATAGGCCTTCAATATGTAAATATAGATTCATACGCAAGAAAGAAAAAAGTGAGTCAATAATGCAAGCATAATAATACAAACGTTCATGCCCAATAGATGTCTATTGGGCATGTCATGAACATTCGCTAAACAACTAAAAGGTTCCTTCATAACTTACCTACATTATTTGTGATATATAAAAAAATCCAGCACAATTTTTAAAATGACACAAAGCTTTCAAATGAAAACAAAACAAAAATCTATATATAAATCAGCCTCCTTTACTCTGATATCCCTAAACAAGTACAAATACATTCACACAACAAATTTGAAAATCACCTCCTTTCAATTTACAATTCTGAATTGCTTTGTGTTGGTGGATCACATAAAATCCCAATAAATAAACTAAATGTTGTAGTTGTAACCACCATCTGTAAGCTAAGAAGGGTAAGGATTTGGAATAAGTGGTATGTAATTTGTGTCTTAGTTGGCTAAGACCAAACTGATGTGGCTGGCCACACATGCTATAATAAAGCAGTTCAGTATTTCACAAATGTTTTGGGGAACTCCAAAATATTTGGGGGAAAATCAGCCTATTTGTGGATGTTTTCGTCTATAATATTTGAAAGAATAGACAGCTTGAAAACCCCAAACACCTCGGCGCAATGCAAGCTGACATGTTACTGACTGGCGTTTGCGAAGAAGCCAATCCAAAAGCGGCATTCATGTTCCTTGGCACTGACTGGTTGTGCTTCAAACAGTGGAGATGAGGAAGACAGTGGATATTAGCTTCTGCAGCAGAGCCGAGATGGTTTCCACTGTGTGCATTAATGCATATTAAGGTATATTTGGTGTTTGAGCTGTTAAAACAGGCAGCTCTAAGCTTTGTTTGAGGGAGTCTTTCAGCTATTCACAGATAGTTGTGGTTCCTCACCCAGAGGATCCACCACCCAGGTTTTTCTTATTAAGAATCAAACTCCTGAAGAACTCCGTCTGTCCAAACTGTAGTTTTATTCCTCCATAAACATTTATTTCAGCTACTTGAATCCCCACAATACTACAGAGTACTACTACTTTTCTTCCCACTAACTGAGCTGAATGTAACTTTAACTACGACTACAGATACAGCCTTGTTTTAAAAAGCTCAAATAAAAACATAAAAAATCTTTCTTTGCAGATGACGTGTAGAACAATAAAGTTTATTAACTTTATTGTCCATTGCAAATGTGCGCAAATCTTTGTCTATGTTCCGCTAATGTTGAGTAAACACAAATTCATAATTGCAGTGTTTCCATTAAATAAGAAATGAAATTAAAATCACATATGAATAAGTTTGTTCATGTGATAAATCATAAAAATCATGGCAGCCAAGGATTTACACAGTGACATAAGACTCAGAGGAGACGTCTTATTCAGTGGTTGGAGCAACAAGCCCCGCCTCGTTGGGAGCGGCTACATGTGTAGCGTTTTAGAGAAATTGTAGTTGGCCATTTTACAGCAAATCCATATCTAGAAGCTACAGATTCAACACTTTGGAATTACACATAACTTTATATGAACTGTGATCCTGTGGGAGCTCTGGTGGAGCCAGCTGCACATTATGAGAAAAAACAAAAACAAATCATCATCCTCCTACTACTTTGTCGTTTTCACCAGTTGTAACATCCAGCTGTTGAACATGTGACTTGTATGATGCAAACAAAGTGTTTCCATTGCAGTTCTGCAAAATACATCTATTCCCATATTGGTGGAAAACCACCTCATCCTAGCACCAAAAACCTTTTGGCAAAAAATGTAAATTTTTTCGAAACTGCCGTGTTTCCAATAAGTGAATGTATTTTTTGCACTTTCAATTTGTGCAATGTTACGGTCAACGGATTTGTAGCTATTGTGGCTACCAGGGCCATCTGTGTGGTGAAGCACTAAGACAGATTGTCTCACAAGAACGTAAATAGGCTGATGGGGTGGGGAAGCCACAGAGGAGCAAATCATTATCTGCTCACATGTTGCCATTCTCTGCTTGATACCAGGACAGGCTTGGGGGTTGCTACATGAAAAAAGGAATCCTGATAATATTTAACCAGTGGAGATTTATCATCAGTCTGGACCTTCTCCCTCCCGCATCATTAGTCCTCACCCCCAGTTTTAGGCTTATTGTCATTCAGACTGATGCTCCTTTTCAGCCTGTATTCAATATTTTTGGCCCATTGTTCCACATTGCATGCCCCCTCCAAGATACATTACTTTTCTCACTTGGCGGTGAAAGCAGAGCAACAACAGCCAGAAAAGGAACTTCATATGTTAAAGTGTCAGGTCTAACAAAAACGTCTAAAGTCTGGCTTTTTGCATGCATTCTCAAACACAAACTCCAGGCAGACCATTTCTTTCTCCTCCTTTTCTTGCAGACATGCTTTTTTTTTGTCTTAGTCCATCTCCTCACACATACACACACACATCCACATCCATGTAAGCAATGACCCTGTGGGCTTTAGTGGGCTCTTTGAATGAAAAAGAGAAGTCATTTATCCGACTCATCTTTGCTGCACCTTGCAGCACCTTTTAAAAACACTTTTTATTCCTCGCTAAGGCTAAAGCTGCAGCTCACTGACAGCATGATGGAGAGCCTCATTCTGACTCCCTTTCTTCCTTTGTCTCCTCCTCTCACACCCACTCTCTCTTTTTCTTTCTCTCTCTACTGTCTCTAGAGCTTTTTTGGTCTTTCCATCGGAGCTGCCAAAAAGTTCCTGGAAAAATGTCAAGCTAAGCATCAGTGGCATGTAAGAAAGTTGTGTGTTTGCGCAGATTTATGGATACCGCTCATTGAAAATTAACAAAAATGATCTTTCGAGTCAACATTCAGTCTTTTCTTAACTTTTAATCACAGAGAAATGACATTCCATTTTGAAGTAGGCTCAGCTTAATTTCTACGAACAAAACAAATGAAGACGCAAGTTACTCGTCAAAAAAGTTCATTATTTCCTGCCGTAGTGAAATCTGACAATGAAAAATTTGAAGATAAAGATGAAGCAGATTTATTCAGAGGAGGAAAAAAAAGTTCATTTGGTGTGTGGTGAACCATTTGTGTTAATTTGGTAACATTTTATATCATTATGCTGTTGAAAATCCCAGTGACAACTCATTAGCGCTCTGGCAAAGTCCAACAGGAATCACTCAAAATATCCTGGAAATATTCGAAATATTTATATTTATAAAAGTTTTCAGAATATGTCTACATATTTATCAGGCAAACCTGTTTAAAGAATTTGCAAAACAGACCAGTGTATTTACGTTTGTAATGGTAGGATTTTTCTGGTTTTCTAACAAGGAAAGTTTTTGGCAAACTAAAGATCATTGTGAGAAATACTTAAAGGTGCAGAAAAATCCTTTCTATAGAAAATGGCAATGTCTAGTCAGGGAATTCTTAACAGATTCAAATGCTCAAAAATCCAATTAAATTTTTGTAAAAATATATTTTGAATAATTCTTTAAAAAAAATTTTATGTAACAATAAGCCCCCCCTCCCTCCCCCCCAACTCTATCCACAACAACTCTGTCCAGGTCTGCATTCGATATTGTGTGGTAGATAAAGAAGAAATGGTGCATATTTCAGAAGGAAGCCCAGCCACGTTTCTGGCTGCTACAGCCTGAGAAGAGGAGCGCTTGCTCTGGGGTCCGTGTGTTTGTACAATGGAGTAGTTTCTATGCACCGAGGCAGACGTTAACACCAACACTTCTAACCTGCTTGGCCAGCAGCCGGCCTCTCTCCCTCCTCACCCTGCCTCAGTGCGCGGATCGTCGCTTCCATCTTTCCCTCCCTCCTCCTGTTTTTTCTCGTCTGAGCAGAAAATCACTTTGGATCGTAAGCCGCCTCACAGCAAATTGAATAATTTTGTTATTCTAACCTGTAGCACATACCTGGTAATGTTCGTCTGTGCTTAAACGTACTGGTGAAGTGGAGTTGCTTATGCTTTCTGAATGGGCCACGTGTAATACTTAAGCGATATAGGAGGCAGCTGTTTTCTGCATTAAAACCATTAACAGCACTTTATCAGAGGAAAAGCAGTTCTGATGTCTGATGACCGGCTTTAATACGGTAAATGCTGGATGTGCTAGTCCACCAAATAAAACGGCTGAAATGATCCACCGAAAGGGTGTGAGCTCATTCCACTTCACACATTGTGTAACCGCCACACATGTTGACACCGATTTTGCAATAATACTCGTGTCAACTTTAACCCAACGGAGAGAGACGGCAGGGCAACGTACAGTAAAGTGGTGTTAACAAAACGCAGTCAGAACCGATGGTTTCTACACTTCCCCTTACTTGATGCAACTTCCATGTGTTGCAAAACCATTGACAGCAATATGTTTGATATGTGCATGCAGATTAGGGTTCGCATGCTCGTGCGGTAACAGCGCCAGGCGGATTGCGTGAGCGGCTCCATTGCCACTTAATACAGACGTCAGCAAAAGTCTTGATAATGACGCTAGCGAGTCCAGGACCGTCCGTCACTTTTGTGAATTTGTCCAATTTGATCATAAACACCCAAATTAAAAAGCACAAGTGCACATACATTGACAGGGATGTTATTGAAAAGTTTTGTTTATCCACCAGCACATCAATTTGAAGAGAAAATATTCTGTATTGAACTCAGAGTGATGGATTTAAAGTTTTTATCTCCAGTAGTTTTGAAGTTTTCATTAATAGCAAAAGGATTTTTATCACAAAAATGTTTTATCGGGGCTCACAGAATCACGGAGAAGCTTGCTGGCTTGACAGTTTTCCATCGACATTCTCAGCAAGGAAGGGCAGTTATAAAGGGTCATTGCTATGAATATTATATTCACTGAATATCATATATGAGTAGGCCTGTCACGATAACAAATTTTGCTAAATGATTAATTGTCTAAAAAAATTACTGCGATAAATGATAATATTGTTTCAAGACCTCTTGACACTGATTTAATGGAAATGACTAATAATAGATGCGATTTCCTGATATTTATTTTCAAAATAACACGTAACACTGGAACTGATAAACTAAATAAACAAAACAACCAAAAACAAAAATAAAATGGATTCTCAGTCTCCATTAACAAAAAACGTACTTGAATAAAAACTAAACAACATAAAGTCAACGTGGAAATAAATACGGCATTCAACCAAAAGAGTGTAGATTATGAAGTCTGTATTGCCCTTCAGTAATCTCTAGATTTAAATAGAGAAAACGGGCACATCCGACTTCCTAATGAAATGGTTCACACCACATCATTTTTTACGCCTATTTTCCCCTTATGACAATCTTAGATCGTTGACGATCTAACCGATCATCCTCCAGTGTGTGGCGGGTTACGGTAAATCGTGGTGGTTGCTCGGATCTAAATCAGGGTTTTTTCCCCGACTGGGAGCTTAACGCTGAATGTGACAGGTAGCCAATCAGAAAGCCGGATTCTCTTCGGGTTACACAGCTGAAACCGTGCAACCCGAAGTCCAGCCGACATCGGAGATGATATGTGGAAACAACATTAATTTTTATTTAACGTTTCGTGCAAAGAATATAGAACTGAAAAGGGGAGGAGTTGGTGCCAAATTACTACCGCAGTTGATGAAACCGGTAGGTTTTCAGCTGTTCTTCATTAACGTGACATAAATAGGTTCTAATTATTTTCATTCAGTCAGGACTTTACACTGACTCTAGCCACATGCATCACAGGTAGATTCTAGTAAATCATTGATTAATGCCTGATTTTAAAATTAATTAACTGGACTTGCAGGCGTTATTTTGTGCCCATGTGGCTGGACACCACACCGCAGGACGAACCCGATCCAACCGTTATACCTGGATTTCTGTCGGCTAATGTGTCTCTCAGGGTTTGAAAATTGGCCGACAACTAGTGTAATGTGCGCTGGACATTAGACTAAGGAAATGAGGAAGGGAGGGCCAGTGGAGAACACCGGAGTTGAGCCTTTTTACATTCAGTGCCATCAATAGAAAGAAAAAAAGGCAGGAAGAGACAATAAAGACGATAATTAAAATTATCTCGATAATTAAAATTATCGACGATAATTAAAATTTTTATAATTAAAAACCTAAAATAGTTTTTTTTTTTATCATCCGATTAATTGATTTATCGTTTATCGCGACAGGCCTATATGCGAGCATATTAAGGGAGTGTTAAGTAGACGGAAAACGTGTGGCAGAAGCAGATGTGCAGGTTTCCTGAATACCTCAGCAGAGCGTCCATGTTATGCTATAGCAATTCATGCAAAACGACCAACCACATATTGAGAACATTACTGTACAGTACATGGACATTCTGTACAGTAGTTATTATCAGAATCACAAACAGAAAAAAGCATAACGAATTTTTAAAAAATAGCAACTCTGGGGGTGGGGGGGGGGAGAATAGTATTTTAGAATAAATCTAAAAAACATATATTAGAAACAACAAAAACTGTGATTATTCAGCGTTTGGATGATTTTGTGGTATTCAGGGAAACAAGAGGAAGTGCTTTTTAGTCTGCTTGTTCTCATCTTTACTGCCCAATATTTACAGATATTATATATTTCCCTTTTGACATCATAAGACGACAACCCCACTTTATTGCTTCTCTTTTTCTCTTAAATGCCCCACAATCCTTTGCTGCATCACTATGACTGTCACATGACCACAACACCCTCCATGCAGCAAAAATGTATAAATCAATATTACATCTTAGGTTTATTTATCAGATTGATACAATATGTTAAAAATGACTAATTTTGATCAATACCAATGCTAATACCAATTTATTGTTTATCACAAAAAAACATTTAAATGGTCTTACATGACATACAAAATTTCACAGAATCTGAATTTATTTTTTTTATAACCTGTAAGCAATAAACGTTTAAACAACATCCTTCAGCACCTGTAACACCTGCTGAAGCCGACAGTTTCCTCTATGTGGAAACCAAACCTTCAACAGAGAGCCGTTAAGGTTTATCCAACACTAGAGATGGCAGTGCAGAGGCAAAGACACTGGCTGTGAATAATTCATAAAGGACAGAAAGTGACAGTTAACGGGAGTGTGTCATAGGACACTAAAGCTCCATCCATCCATCCATCCATCCAGTCAAGCATCCTCATTCATCCCGTCTCGCTCCCCTCCTCACTGCACACGGAGGGGTTCAGATAAAGGATAATGGATCTGCTGACATTCATCTGTCCTAAAAAGAAATTCACATTAAATAACTTGTTAAGTATGAGCAAGCATGCAAACAGTCAAAAACACCCAGTCGCACGGGGAAACGATACAACACAATAAAATACAGCAATGCCACCATAAATGTGCGTGAAGCTGGTGCGTTTTGCTTTTTCAACTGTATTTTACAATAGATTTACATCAATATTCATCTGGAGTGACAAATAAGGTGGTCATCTAAACAGCAAAAGCAGATAACTGGAAATAATTTGCATGTCGAGCAGCCACCGAACGCACATCCGCTCGTGTTGGAAAAAGGTGGGTGAACTGAAAAGCAACCAGTACCAGTCTGTCTGCTGCAGGCATATGTTGGGGGCGTGTCTGGGAATTTCCATCTTTATGGTGGCAAAGATTAAAAAAGTGTGCTGCTGCACTGTCAACACACCACAACATGCTAAAACATGACAGTGGAGGCATCATGCTGTGGGGTGGAATCAGGTTTATAGCTTCATACAGGGGCAGATCTTCACCTTAGAGCAGGACAACAATCCAAAGCTTAGATCCAATGGAGCATCTATGGAGGAATCTGAAAATTGCTGTTTACAACAGGAAAGAATGTGCAAACAGATCTGGCTTTACCCCGAGATTCTTGCGGCTTTACATGCAGGTACCACAATGCATTACTTCGGTGGTGCACAACACGAGTGCATGCCAACCATGTATCATTTTCCTCTCACTTCACAAGTCCTCACCACATGGGGTTGGTTTCTCACAGGAATTTCCAATAAAAGTCATTTTAGCTTGTGGTTTTTAATGTGACAAATTGTAAAGTGGCTCCAGAGGTGTGAATACTTTTGCAAGGCAATGTGGTTTCGTTTGTTGGAAAAAAAATAAAATAAAAATCAGTGAGTATTAATGTGCAAAGCCACAGATCTGACAAGATGCAATAAATGTGGCGTTTAAACATAAGCCGATTGAGTGTTGAAATAATCAGCAAGAGCAGCGGCGGCAGCAGCTCGCATTCCTGCTTTCCATGTCCCGGCTGTTTCAGGCGCTTCCCCCAGCGTCGCAAATCCCACCATCAGCTGCATGCAGGTGCACGATCATTCCAGCAAAGAGATAACAAAGGGCCGCGGCCACCTCTCTATCTCTCTACCCTCGTTTGTGTGCCAAAAACCCAGTCATCTGGCAAAAGAGCTGAGCAGTACACATCAACAAGGGTGTGTTCAGCGACCTACAGTAAAGCCACACAATATCGCTCACCCACGGGCAAAATCAGTGACATTAATGTTTAAAGGCCAGAGTTTCACTCACAAAAGAACAAAAAAAAGTATTTAGATTTTGTCATATTTTCTAAAATTGTTTATTTCTATTGGCTTGGTGATAGGTATAGAATAAGAGCATCTCCATGTGTTCCACTAGATACAGTTAAGATCTAGAGCAGTACGGTGTGTTGTAGCTGTGAGTATTAAACAACACTGTTAACCAAGAGTGAGGTCGCAGCATACAAGAGTGACACTACATGAAAACAAACACATTGACTGTCAAACTCATTCAGAATTTATATTGTAACACAATATGTACATATACCAAAGGTGTTTTCATGTCTGATAGTCCGGGATGAACTGTGTCAAACCAATCAAACCCTATGACAAACCTGTTAACCTCCTGGCCTGTGGTGGCGCTGCGCTAAGAACCACTGCAGAAAACAACAAAAATCTGTAAACAAGATGCAAAAATGCTATTTTTGGTTCTGAAACAGTCAATACAACTATACTTCTAAATGACAGTAGCTGTAGAATCTAATTGTGACAACAATAAACATCTGCTTGTTTTAGATGCTAGATACTCAATCCAAATAACCTTCGCAGCCCTAGCAACAGTATATTAATGTATTCTTTTCAAAGAGGTAATTTATATCTGCTTAAATGATCAATCAGTATGAGCGGAAAAAATGGAATTAAAGAACATTCCAACCATCTGCAATTTATACTGATACTTGGTAGGATAGGATGCTTTGGTTCCAACTTATTTCTGTTTTATTCAAACCAATATTGATTGCTATTATATATAAGGATTAAAAAGGTACTTTTTAAATAGACGGTACTTCTGTTTAGCTGCCTTCAAGGCCACTTGGCCAAGCTAACCAAGATATAAGTCCTAATTTTTTGAAAATGCATATAGATATGAATATGGGTCTATATGCAGTTCTAAGAAATGGTAAAAAAAAAAAAAAAAAAGATATGAAGAGGAACTCTATGGTTACCGCAGTCCTTGGCTATTCATCAGTATATTAGCTAATGTCCTTAAAGCAGTCATGAAAGGATAGGTTTGTTTTGTATTTTGGAACGTGAGCAAGAAAGTTTCAGTGAGGATTCAAAGGGAACATTGCTGGCATGGTAACCAATGCAATTATAAAAGTACCTCACTCTGAAATAAATACAATTAGGCTGCAAAATTCTCTTTTGAGGAGGAGAGCACTTAATTCCGAGAACTGAACAATACACAAGATTTCAGGAATAATGACCCATAATGGCACCGCATGTCTGTGTACATACAAGTGCAGCTCATCTTTTCTACTTCTCAGATACATTTTAGAATTTTAGAGCAGGTCCTTGAATTGTAAAATGGGCGGGAGAAAAACGTTTTATAATACAACAATCTTCTTTGCTTTCAAAACTCTTGGTCAACAAAATTATTTTCTCAATTATATATGATGGAGAAACAGGTTCAATTGTGCTTTGTTCAACAAAAACAAAAATGTTCTCCAAACTTGAAATATTTGAGACAGAAAACATAATTTTGCAGTTAATGTCTAAATTTATTTGTTTATTTAGGCTGGAAAAAGGATAGCGCCTATGTGAAAACTGTTTCAAACTGAGGGTAGAAATTAGCTGCCATCTCGATTTGACAATTTTTGTTGTTTTTCTTCAGTGTCTTTACCTAACCCTCTTATTTGTTTTCATTCTTTGGCTTAGTCAACCGAAGAAATCCACAACTCAGTGTAATCAACTTAACTTCTTTGCCTTCTGGCATGCCAAGCCGCCATGAGGTTTACTGGTCACACGACTACTTCCTTGGCTCGATGGCTGCTTTGGCAGCCAGTGACGACGAAACGCCAGCTGCTTTTAGTGAGCACGCACTAGCTACAGTATTCCATAATGTACTTGTACAAAACTGCCTTATGGACAACATCTATTAGTAGTAGAAAAAAGTCCAAGTATTGAGCAATCTGCTTACCTCCTCACCAGTAGACTGGAAGACATGAGCACAATTTCTTTATTGACATGTAAACAAATGGACGGGTGTCAGATATTAGTGGTAGGAGGATTTATCTTTCGTCTTTGGTAAAAGAGTACAAGCTTTTTCTGTAGCTAGCCCTAGCATTTGTTTTGGCTGTATTTACCCAGAATGCCCGGCGCAGTAGTCCACTTTCTGCTTTTGGAGCGTTTTTCAGTCTGCTGGAATTCACACATGCGTTCAAACCACACCAGAATTCACTTCAACCGAACTAAGACCTAGGTTTAGAGGCGGACCAGAGATGGTGTTTTGGATCAGAGTTGGGTTGTACATTCACGCCTCCCTAAACAAACCGGACTTTCTAGGCAAACAAAGTGGAGTTGGATTTAAAGAAGAGTAAACAAGGCTGGCGTGAATGTGCCCTAAGCATGACAACAGAAATCCGTGGCGGGGACAAATACTTTTTCACAGTGGCGCATACTGACGCCCAGTTGAAGCCAAGTGATCTGTGACAGTTTCCTTCTTCCTCTTAGGCTGCTTTCTTTTTTTTATTACATTTTCTGTGGCATTAACTTCCGTTGTGATGGATTGCAGAACAGTTTGTTCACAGGCTCGTGCTTCCAGCTGATCAATATTTCACATGCACCAGCTTCACCACGTCATATAAATGCACAGGGATGACAACACTGGCCATTAACTACGCTCCAGGATGGAGGGAAGGAATGCTGTGGGAAGAGGGAGGAGGTGTTAGTGAGGCTGCTGCATATATATTTTCTCTTTCCTCTCTTCACTTTCATTACCTCTCCTCTGTATATTCTCTATTTTCTGACCTTTGCTTTTTCCCCTTTAATCCTGCTGTCTGCCCCACTTTTCTGCTCTCTGAAGTTACGGTAAATATCCAGTTGCCCTTCTCTTCCTCATCACCCCCTCTGCTCAGACCCATCCTGCCTGGTCCCCGTCTCTCTTTTGGGGGGTTAGTTCAGTGCCAGTTTTATTTGTGTAATTTACATCTCCTTTGACAGCCTTCTATGCCCCCTTCACCTCCTCACTACAGCCCTTAGGTTTTACAGCCTCCAAACCTCATAAAACAGCCTCTCTTTGTGATGAGAAAAGGAGTGAAGGGGAGCATGACTGACTGAGCTGCAATCCAGAGAAAGCTAATTGTAAAGAAAAAAAACTAAAACACATGGTCAGTTGGTATCTGTTAGCTTCCTGGCTTGCTATTTGTTACTGTGTGTTTTGAACACCCACTTCTACATTCGTAAGGGCCAACTTAGGGAGTGATTTTTAAGCTTTTAAAGTTAATTTTCCTACTTAGGTATTCAGATGATGGGTCGTTTAAAAGTTGGAATCAGGCTGTCAGTTGCTATGATTAAGAATGTGAAATATTTAAAATAAAGTAAATCATGTAACATAAAAAAAGTAGAAATCATGTAAAACCTCACCACTAGCTCTAAAACTTTGTGCGCATGAATATGTCTGCCACATCCATCCATCCATTCATTTTCTTTACACCCTTGTCCCTTAATGGAGTCGGGAGGGTTGCGGGTGCCTGTCTCCAGCTAACGTTTGGGGCAAGAGGCGGAGTCACCCTGGACAGGTTGCCAGTATGTCACATTTCTGCCACATTGCTTGAGAAAAAAATATATATCATGCTCACAGAATTGATTTCGGAAAAGCTTTCTTCCACATGAATCCACACAAAACCATCCTGAGTGTTGTTTAAAAATTGGCAAACCCATAGGGGGCAGTGTAGTGCAAAGCTAAAGCCTGTGTCAGCTAATCAGATCATTTCAAAACAACAACAGCTTCCTGTTGGAAATTAAACATGGCACCTTTAACCTGTATTTGTGTGGACAGAAATACAGGTTAAACTGTTTTTAAATAATGTATCAGAATATAAAGTCATTAAAACACAAGATGAGGTTGAAAGAAAGCATGGATAAATTGACATTATTTCTCGCAGACTAACCTAAATCTATGCTATCCAATGTACGCAAATCTGCATTTTGGCTCTAGTTTTCATAATTAATTGTTTTTAGTGGTATTAATTTGAGATTAAACAAAGAGGCTAAAATTTAGATGAGTTTGGCTCAATATCCAAAAAATCAACTGAGTCAGGGAAACAATAAAAAAATACACCTGTTACATAGAAACTGTATAATACTAGTAATATGTATTAAACAGGTGATGAGGCGAACTGAGCCAGATAAAAAAAGATGTACTATAGTTCTGTTCTCTGAGCTGCACCTGGTTTATCATAAAGCCACTAAAGACCATAATTTCTTGATCTTGTCCAAACTCATCATATCTAACATTATATAACAAATGAAACCAACGACACACAACATACCTGTGTGAGCAGGTATCAGCTGCTCGGTACAGGAAACTTTGTTGTGGCTCATATGTGCAGTGCTGCACCCACTTTATGTATCTTGACAACAGTATCAACGTCGTCTCTGTAAAATATCTCTAAATATTCTTGTAGTGTTATGAATTACTGCTCCTATCACACAGCATCTTGCCATTTCGTGAGCAGGAAGCCCATATTCTTGGTGACCCGGTTTGGCTATTTCCATAAGCGTGGAGTATTTCAGCTCTTTTTTCTCAAACACAGCACTCTAATGTTTCCTCAAGTGTCAAAATCTTATTCTACCACCAAAAATAAGGTGAGATGAGGCCTTTAACAAACGGGCAAGAGGTGTTTTCCAGTTTCCACATCATGTATATTTCTAAACTGTGACATTCATCTTTGTTGCAAGCGAGGAAAGCATATTAGTTAAAGGAGGGGTGTGATTGTGTTACTCTGTCCTCCATGCAGAAAATGACTGCGATTTTTCTGGCATCTCTATGAGGAGAAACTTACACTGTAGAGAAAATCTCACTGAAGATGCCCGACTTTTTAAAACCCTGGCATGCCTCGACACCAGCAACCAGCTGATGCTTACTCCTGAACCAGGGCAATTTGAGGATTGGTTTCTTTGCCCAACAAGCTTTAGTACATCCACGGATTAGGCATTAATCCATTAGCCGTCATATGCTCACGGTATACTAAGTAAGTTGGTCTTCAGGGTCGGAGGTTAAGTGGTAGTGCCATTATTAGCTGGCATGGACTTCTAATACACCTGAGGAACTGCAAAAATCTGTCTAAATTCAGGTACTACTGACACACACTGGGTTAAGCTCCATTAAAGGCCAAAGAGCAGGTTCAACTGGCTGCATACTCATATTCCCATTAAATACTTTTAAACAATGCAGCTAAACCACTCTGCATCAGTTTATTTGTCTTGGTCATTACAAATAAAAAATAAAATTAAAAATTAAGGTTAAATAAACATAAAGATACCTAAATCTGATCATTTAACTAAACCTGTTCCAACTAAAAAAAATGTGATTTGTTCAACAACCACATTTCCTTACAGCAAATCATTAGTAATTTGGGGGATGTTTTGTGTTGCTTCAACAATCAATAGTTGAAATCGATATTTTGGTTGTCACAGCAACACAAAAAGGCAGGTAGAAGCTGATGCATAACACCTGAGTGTAGCTTTCCATCCTCCGCTTCAAATTAAACCTAATTGGTGTCAAATGTTTGTGCAGCAAAAATTTCAAATTTAAAGAAATTAATAAATGTTTGCAGAGGTCAAAGGACAACCAGCCCCACCACATTTAGAAAATCAAACTAAATATGGTGTCAGTCAGCTGTGCCACATTTGTGCAGCAAAAATATTCATTTGTGCACTTATAATATTTAAGATAAAAAAAGTTTCCAGAAAACACCAGAGAACGATTTGCCCTCCCCACCCACATCAACAAAATCAATATCAATTAACTTTGTGCTGCTACAGTTGTCCGTAGCCGAGTTGACTGACACAAAATTTATTTGATGTTGTAAATACGGGGATACATTTGACGACATTTGATGTTGTTTCAAAAATTAATATCTTTGAAATGACAGCAGCACAAACAAATATTTTTGCTACACAAACATTTGGCATCAATGTAGTTTTGTTTGAAGAAGGTGGAAGGGCCAGATTCACTTAGGCATGCATAATTTGCTAGGAAAAAGTCACAGACAACACAAGCGAAACCTCCAACAAGCAAATTTAAAAATTAAATGGGAAGAGTGTAGGCAGCTATTTTAGAGAAACCATCAAAAGATGGTCAATGCTCCTGCTCCAGAGAAGAATGCAAACCAGAGAAAAGAGGAGCATGGGAGACTGAGACAAAGAGGTAATGAGGGGAGGAGATCAGCAAGACTCTGCATCTCAATGAGAGAAAAACCACAGATGAAGAAAGGAGATTTCATGGAGGGGAAAGAAAAAAGAGGAGATGACGACACACCTCTTTGAATAAAACAGAACACTTACTTAGAGGAATCAAATAGGTGTTAAATGGGATAAACAAAGTCACAAATACATAATCCCAATCTCCTTCATTTGTTCGGGTGACTGACTTTCACTGGTGCTGTTTGAGAGAGCAGGAACAGCAGGAACCTCTGACTTAAACACAGCCAAACAAGCACTCAGCACCAAACAGCAGGACGATGTGGAGAACGTAGAAAGTTTAAGGATGGAGTCATGGGGAACAATGACCCCCAGTGGCTGCTGTCATGCTTCTAGAGAGTGCTGTGTGTGTGTGTGTGTGTGTGTGTGTGTGTGTGTGTGTGTGTGTGTGTGTGTGTGTGTGTGTGTGTGTGTGTGTGT
>CAEGAF010088785.1:0-27375 GCA_903067075.1 Micropoecilia bifurca | reverse complement strand
CAATTTGCACAATGCCTGTTTTGTTTAGTTTTCTTCTTGGAAAAGTTATCAAAAACAAGTTTTTGTCTAAATTAAGGTAAATTCATGGTTCCTTTTTCCACATAATGTAACAGTAGTGTTTATGATAAAAAATAAATAAATAATAATTATGTGATCGGTATCGGGGATCGGAATCGGCAATCGGCCCTCAGGGGTGATCGGTATCGGCAGAAAAAAACCTGATCGGCACATCCCTAATATATATATATATATAACCATTATATTATCAATATGTTGTATTATTTCTGCAGCAGTACCAATAATAAGCATCATATACTAAAATAATGATATTGCTTTTTGTGTAAAACTTGGGGATCAGAATAGTGAAACTGTTCAACTTGACTCACGGTTCAGAACCTCACACTGGTCCATCATTACTAAAAACGCTTTCAGTGCAGGACTCCATTTGCAAAGAAATGTGCAGTTTTATTTTTCAGAAAAAAGTATATATTCCAAGCCAGGCTAAAATCTATAGACACTGTGTCAAATCCCAACACTCACCAAAATACCACTGACAAGGGCCATCTCAAAGACTGTGGGTCCCAGGTTGAAGACGAGAGCGCTGAGGACGAAGGAGATACCCCTGGTGCCGCGGTCAATTGCCTTTGACAGCGCCCCCGTCTGGCGGCTGAGGTGGAACCCCAGGTCCAGGTTGTGCAGGTGCAGAAAGACGTTCTTAGCGATGCGTCGGATGGAGCTCTGGGCCACTTTGCCGAACACCGTGTTCCTCAGCTCGTTAAAGAAGGCTGCACAAGCCCGAGAGACACCATCTGGAGAAGCAGAGGAGACGGGGAGTTTTAAGACACCTGCTGTGAAAAGCAGGAATATTTACACGGTACTGAAATCGTGTGTGACCGTGATCTAAGTGTTCTGAAATAAGACAAAAATGTGATTTTAAACGCTAACACCCTGAAATAAATTACTGTATAGGGAAGCAGATGAGATTTTCAGGCCTTTTGACTGCAGAAAAGCTTAGGAAGTATGAGGTGGAGGGACCTATCTTTCAAATCATCTCTGGCCTGTAAGCACTGCAGTGCTCCAGCAACAGCCTCCCACCAGTAATTACATACTATGATGCTCTGTAAAGCCTCAATACACAACAGACTGGAGACAGGGAAGGCATCTGAGCGTGCTCAGAAATGTTGTGTGTGTGCGGGTCACATGTGTGATCAGAATACAAGAAGAGGGAGGCGGACTTAAAGAGAGTGTTACGGAAAGTTTTCAATTACCAGGATTAATTTCAACACTTCCTCTAAAGGATGAGGGTGGATGCAAGGGAGACAGCCTTTCTTTACACCGTTTTAATTAATGCCTAATTTTATACTGAACATAATTAATCTAAACTGGTTCAGTTAAATAAAATGATCAACTTCACACTATAAAAAATGAATTATTTGATCTCACAAAACGCATATAACAGTGCTGCAATTATATGCCTCAAATTGATAAGAGTTTGTGTTGAAAAGGTACATGCTGCCTCTGAGCTGTGCGAACACATGAGCAGTCTGTTGAGACCGAGTCAGGGTGATAATCTCTCTGTCTGTTGGTCTTCACGGGGCTGTAATGTGGCGTTAAATAGGAATGCTCATCTAATGAACAATGTGTCCACATCTGACAAGGTAGGACGAGCACTGTGCAACCTTGACAGCAAAATTACACCAGTCACTGCAGGCTTCAAATCCAGAGCCTAGAGTGTCCAAAAGAAGGAACAAAAACAATGGTTTCTCTTATTTAGATGGTTCCCCACATTTCTCTTAAATGGGCAACACAGCATCTTGTAAAGTTTTCATAACTTTCACATTTCTGTCAAACCTCAAAGATTTTTGTTGAGTTTGTATGGGACAGACTAATAAAAAGCACTTTTATTTCAATAACTCTTAAAAAGAGTGCACTTTGTATATATTTATTCTAATATCCCTAAATAAAATAAAGTTCAATACATTTCTTTATCAAATTTACATAGCTACATCGGGTAAACCTGTGATAATGCAAACCTACCAATGCATGACTCTATTCCTGTCAGCCAGGAATAAAGAGTGTTAATCAGACAAGCAGCCAAGAGGAATGTGAAAACTCTGGAGGAGCTGCAGAGATCCAATTTACTCTAAGGACAAATATTAAGTCAGAGAACCCCCAATATGTGTGTTAATCAAAGAGTAGCAAAAACAAAGTCATTGTTGAAATAATGCCACAAGTAGTATTTGCATCAAGCGAGAGCTGCACATTATATCAAATCACAATTGCAATATTAATGTGTGCAATATCATAAAGGACTGTTCAGATTTAACGTTCGGTAGAATAGATCATTTTAAGTGCCGCGCATTAACACTCAGTACACCAATAATACATTTTGCCATCTGGACAGTCTAACAACTCAATGTTCAAACATGCTGTATACTTTTAGTGGCATAGAGGACAGACTAAATAATGTGGACATTTTTGATAAGAAAAAAAGTCAAATCCATGCTTTACACACACTGCTCAGATATCAGTACCGCATATTATTTATCTTCCACCTCAAAATAATGTGCTTGATGATCTGTGATGTAAAATGGAGATAAAATAATTCAAAGGAAGTATAATTCAAAGGATGTGAATATTTTTTGCAAGGTACTGTAAGTGTTCTAATCAAAAGAAAAGGCTGCTTAAGGTACATTGGTATACATATGATCAAAGTTGAAATCAATGACGCTGTTTGCTGGGGTCATATTTTCTTGCTTAGAAAACTTTTAACATCTGAAACTAAAAATATCATAAATAACATAAGAGATTTATTAACCTCTCCTTTCAAAAGTGCATTATCTTCTATTTACAACTGAAAGTCTTTTAAGCTCATAATATGGATGAGGGAGTTAGAAATAGACACAAAGTCAATTGCAGAAAATAGCTAATAAAGTTAATAACGTGCAGAAGAGGTCGCGTAGCAGCATTCATATGAATGCTGCTGGAAAGGTCAGCATGTACACAACAGAGTCCTGCAGTCTCCTCGGATGAGCGCAACACCTGGCAGCGTAATACAAGTCCTGGACTTACAGCCAATCAGCATGGCCGTTGCCATGGTAGCCACTGTGCTTGGCGCATCATTCAGGTTCAGCATGTGCCCCGACATCTGGTTAAGCTCGTCCACTGCATACTTAAACATGAAGGGCACGATCACATTGGTCAACTGGGAGGGAAGAGAAAGAGGAGGTGAGAAGGGAAAAAAATGGAAAATGTTCCAACATGAGTTTCTTAGAGGCACGACTTACTACCACCCAGCATCATAAGACCAATTAGGATGTCGTCTTGGTAGCAATTAGGATGTTTATAGAGATAACAACTCTACTATGAAGGCTTTCTACAATATGGAGTGTATTTATGGGTATTTTGACTATTGTTCTAGAGGTGCATTTGTGAGGTCAGACAGTGATGTTGGACAAGAACCTCTGGCTGGTTTCTGTCCCGATTCATCTCAAGGGTGTTCTATCAGGTTCCGGTCATGAATCTGTAGGTCAATAAAGTTCTTCCGCACCAAATTTTATGAGCTTTGTGCACTGGCGTAGAGTCATGTTAGCACAGGAATCCCTAAACTGTTCTTGCAAAGTTGTTCAAAATGTCTTGGTACACTTAAGAATGCAGAGTTTCTTTCACCAACTCTTGAAAAACATCCCCACAACTTTGTTCCAAGTCAAGTTCAATAATCATTAATACTTGTTTGGTAAATTATCCTGTGGGTCTTTTGAAGCAACAAACCCCCGCCCCAAAAAACAGGGCTTTTTTTTTTTTTTTTTACTTCAGCAATCCAATAAGTAGCTCTTCAGTCATGCAGACCTCAACTGAACCCCCAACTGAGGCAACAGCTATTAAAAAGTTTTGCTGTCTTCTTTTAGCTCTTTCTGGAAATTAATTTACTCTCACTTGTAGTTGCAAGCTAGATGTTTAGAGGAGCCAAGAACCATTAAATATTATAATCCAGAAATAAAAAGATTGAAATAAGTTAGTTTATGTTTGATAAAGCTATGTAATAGACTTAAATTTTGAAATAAATTACTGAAATAAAATTCCTTTTCAGTCATATTCAGAATTTCTTAAATGCACTGTAAACTGTAGAGGCAGGAAACTGGGTTGGTGAGTGAATGAAAAGCCTCATTGAAAAATATGTTTTCAAAACATGTTGAAAGCCAAAACTGTAAAATCTTTTTTAATGCACACCTCACATCCAGAAGCATGAGCTTACAAAGAAAACCTAACACTGACGATGTAAGTGCATTTTGGGGATATGTCCAAGTGCCGGCAATTTTGTGTTATGTTGCTGTGTATCTAGGTTCTGTTTTTCTTTTTGACTGGCTGTAGTAGTGCTGGAGAGGAGTTGCTGCCTCCTGCTAATGGAATTGAAATGGTTATTAGGGCTAATTAAAAGCACAGGGACAGCTGTGTGACTCAGTCTGGGCGGTCCGCTGGACACACAACGAACAGCGCGTCACACGGCGTAGCATTTTTATTTTGAACTTTCAAACCCTGAACATTGGAGCAGGTTTTAAGGCTCCTTTTTTACTGTCAAGCTCTTCATTAAATAGTCTTCAGGAATTGTGCAAATCAATGAAAAACCGTAAAAGTAAACCTATTTATCCAGCCAAAAGCCATATCCCCATGGCTCCTGCTTCATACACTTGGGTATTACACTCAGACAATAGAAGTCCTCTTAATCCCCAAAGGAAAAAACAATATCTGCCACTTTGCTACCAAGACAACAGAACATGACACAAAAATAGCCTGAGCCTATTATCACAGAGCCAAAACATGTCCTCAATTCTGCCACTAATACATGATAAGGTTGGATGCGCTCTTTTAATCCATTAACGACAACCACTGGAGATTAAATTGACACTGTGTCAATCTCTACCTGGCGATATGTCAGCCCGTAATAGAGATTCTGTGTCAAGTAGCAGAAAAAGGCTCCGGGCGATGAAGAATTAGCTTTACCTTACGCTATGAAACACAGACGGGAACAGAGACAGAGAGGGCTTCATTCGAGGCCAACTTGTGTGTAACCATTCATTTGAAATGAAAATGTCACTGATAATGTGGCTCGCAGAGGTGAGATGCACTATAACCACGTAATTATTCAGTTGATTTAAAAATTGCATCCACACAGCTGGTGGTTTCGGTTCATACAGACAAATTGGTAAAATGGAGGTTAACTCCAACCACGGAGGAAAATAGAAGGAGTCGATTGGATTGTATGCACTCGCGCCACACTCTTTTAGTACACACCAGAGGGAGCCGTGCTGGGCGGCAGCAGGACACACTTATTTGGGAGCTTTGAATTTGTGATTATTTTCCAGGGTGTAAATTAGAGACTATCAACAAAGGAAGAGAAAACACATCACACACTGATTGATGCATGCAATTAATTATTTAAAAGACTGCTTTAAATGCACGCTGCTTTTAGTTTTACATGGAGTCTTCTCCAAGTGCAATCACTTAACGCAAGTGCTCATGATGTTTCTGCAAAAGGTGCAGGGAGAGGATTTGATTAAACGGGAATATTTAAAACTCAACCAGTGCTTCAAGTGATCCGTTTTGCAACAACTTGTAAGTATACTCTTAAATATCATCAGGCTTTCGACATATTCTCAATTTTTACTTGTTTACACATTCTTACAGATTTGTTTTCTAAAGATCTGATAGCATTCTGGACATTTGAATACAAATATTAACCTCTAACAATTAGAGTAATCAAATCTCATCATTTGTAGGTAGCATTAATTATGAATCAACAATGCCCTGAGAATGGCTTCAGATTTTTGATGCCTTATTTCTGTTTGTTTACAAAAACGGAAAGAAAACTTTTTTTAAAAATATATTTAGAGATATATCTCTATATATATATCTCTATCTCTCTCTCTATATATATATCTCTCTCTCTCTCTCTCTCTATATATATATATATATATATATATATATATATATATATATATATATATAATTTAAGCAAAAGCACGGATCCAAAAGAACTTGATTTAAAGTTTTCTACAGTCGAAAGTACCAGTGTGAGTGTCCATTTTTGATTGTTTTCAAAGGATATGCAGTCAGTCTGTAATGTAACAATACTGATGCAAAAGTATTCAAAGTAGGTTGTGACCAGGAAAAAGATAAAACATGTAATTTAGCTATTATTCAACAAAAATCCAACGCAATTAAGTTTGTGTTAGATTGAGATCCGGGATATTCTAGCCATTCCGAAAGATGACAGACACATTTGTGTACTCTGTTTTATTTTCTCCACAATTATTCAGACCTGGAACATGCTAAAATTAAATTACATACTTTTCCAGATTTTAACTGTATTTAGAGTCTACTTACAGTACGTCGATTAGGAAAATACTTCTGATTTAACCACAGCGCATCACAAATTGATTTTCATATAATTTTATATTTGTTATGATCCTCAAATTCATGTCTTTTGCTTAAAAAAGGGAAAAACACTCATTATGAGAAGTTTTGATGTTAAAAGTCGAGCTGCCGTCTGCAGCTGAACTTCCGCTTCATGTTACATCACTTCCCTGCGCCCTCAGCTCCACCAGACTAGTGGCAGCAGTTAATATGCAAAAACCTGTCGGACTGAGAGTCTGCAGAGCTAATCCTACATTGTACAGTGGTAAATGGCATAACGGAGAAGCACTGTTGTGATTAGCTGAAGACAGAATGTTGGAAAGAAACGGGGCTTCTTAAAGAGACGGGGCCATATTTCGAGGGATCAAATTGTAAAGTCAAATTTCATTTAAGTAATTTTTTATATACTGTATTTTCCACAATATACGGTGCACGAGATTATAAGGTGATTATAAGCTTCCAGTAAAGGATGTAGTTACATTCTGCATCCACTAGATTGAGCTGCACTAAAAGGATTGTCAACAAAATAGTCTGACTCCGGTTGGTGAGGAGAGCCTTCCGCACTGGGTCAGGGCGTGGCCGGACGATGGTCACCCTTCTCCATTTGCGCACAGCATGTTCGTGGAGAACGTGGTGCTAAATGGCCTGCAGACAACCTGATTCTAGACGGTTGGTAGGTAGATAGGTCAGTCAAACTTTAATTACAAACCATCGTTCTGACAACTATTCCAGCATGCACCGCACGCTTCTTCTTCTACAGCCGAAAATTAAGTCGGCGGCTGCTTACGTAGTTGCTAGACCTGTTGTGGCTCAATATTGGTCCATATATAAGGTGCACCGGATTATAAGGCACACTGTTGGCTTTTGAGCAAATTGAAGGTTTTTAGGTGCAACTTATAATGCGGAAAATACGGTAAATAGAGAATTTTTATAACAACCGAAGGAACTGAATTTTTCATAAAAACCTAGAAAATCCCTCTCCCTTCCTTCAAGAATATTACGAAATGCATAAAGGCTAGATGTGTAGTATACTCACCACTTTATTATTCTTGATTTGTCTCTCATTTAAATAAATACTGTTATTTCTGTGGACTTTGCAGTGTTATGCTTGGTGGAAATCAACACCTTATCACAGCACGACAGCCTCAAATTACCATGCTTTTTATTGTAAGTCTGTTTTTTTTCCAGCACCAAAGGGAAACAAAAGCAATGTCCTTCTGACAAATAACAAAAAAATAGTTTGTCTGAAATGGTGCAACAGTACTTTAACACCAATCTTGCTGCATTCCTTTTAAGCTTCTGGTTAGTAACAGCTTTAAATCCTGAATCTAAAAGGGGTTTCTGATCTTTGATATTCAAACTGGCATTGTGTGCAGCACTGCAATGTGATAGCTATGGCAGTCTATTAAATTGTTTGCACTTTAAAGTGATTCAACAGATTTCTCACTGTATGCTCCAGAGGAAGGATGTCTTTGATTTCACAATACTCCTTGAATGATTTGTTGTTCCTGGTGGGATTTTTGTTCCTTAGTCATTTGTGTTTATTATACTTTATTGTTTAATTATAAAGAACAGAATTTGTGTTCTGTCCTAATTTAGAAATGTTCTCCTGGTTTATTTTTCTTTAAACACAAATAACTTGCATCCTGTAACACACAAAAAGACCTACATCATGTCTGATCACTTCCAGCAGTGCCCACACTGAAATAAGGTTTTTGGAGAGACTAAGATTGAAACGTGGCTGACAGTTTGTCACCACTGGTGTTCAGGCACATACTGTTCTACGTGGATTAGTCACTGCTGTTTGGTGTCCTTGGATGATGTGCTGCATGCTTTAGGGCAGAGTTATTAGATTTATTTTTTTTTAATATGCCTTAAATAAAGTTTACCCACTCAATCACAAGTCTGTGCTGGTATATTTAATTTTAGATATTTAGCATGCTGCTGCAATTATTAAGGCATTTTGCTTCTTGATGCATTTGGAATTTCTGTAATAGCACAATCAGAGCGGCACAATTTCTTAAATTGCAAATATTATCACAATATCAGTATATGCAATGCTGCAATTGCAAAAGGACTGCTTGAATAGAATATTTGGCTGCAAATAATGTATTAAATGCCATGAATCCAAATTTTTAACCCCAGTGCTACATTTGGCCAGATAATTTCACTACCGAAACTAGATGTTTGAGATGCTAAAGCTCTCCGAAAATGGTGGGGACATGAGGATAACAATAGAAAGAAAAGAGTCAGGAAAATTTGTGGTTAATCATAATCTATATAATTATCACAATACTCAGTAGCATAGCATATAGAACAAAGGTGTCCAAAGTTTTACACACCTGCATCAAATGATGGCTCGTTAGAGGCCTAAGCAGAACACTGACTTGCTGAGGAGAGAACTAAAACATGCAGTATGCCGGCCCTCAAGGACTGACTTTGGACACCTCTGATATAGACTATTATTCTGAGACTTTACAACACTACAAGCCAAAGAATTAAATCTTTTCCTTGCTTTCAAAGAAATAATAGTTTTCCAGGAAAAAGCATTGATGGACCCAGGCCAGGGGCAGTAGGTGCCAAAATGACAAGAGGGAACTACATGGAAAGGTCATTTTAGAATGAAAAGAGCTGCACAATTCATCTCCTAGAAAGGCTTAATGAATTTCTACCATATTCTGTTGTACACAGCAGCTGATCTCTGGTAGTTTGTGTTTCATTATTACTCATTTATGGAATCAGCAGTTAATGACATAATAAACTCAAAGTGCTCTAGCAGGTTGCTTCTAACCTGGTGCCTGTAAAAACATTTTTTTCCCCCCCTCTATTTAACAAGAAAACTTCTCCTTTATTGCCATCACTCCTGCAAGAGTCCACTGACTGATTTGAAAGACTGATTGCGGAGATTCCTCACAAGTAATTTTTGGCTTGACTTTTTTTTATATATATTTTTTTGTTTGTTAAACAATGATTCCCATTTTCATGCATTAATTGCCAACAGAAAACAGAGAAGTTGTTGCTGTTTCTAAAGAATACTCTACACACAAAGCAGATTAAGTAACGTGCACTAGGAGTTTCTGCATATTTCAGTATGTAGGACTTTTAAAACTTACTTTAGAAAAAACATGAATTAAACACAACCCAATAAATTACTTAATAACAAAAACAACTCAAATAAATCCAGGTTTTATCTTTTGCAATGCCTGTTTTCAAATCGAATCTCCTTGTAACTGAAGTATGTAACTTTTATTTAAAATTTGAATGACAATAACACATTTTATCGGGTGTACAGACTTTCATTGTCCTTAAAGTCTCCATGTGAGTGACTTTAATGAAGAAAAGAAAGAATCGAGAAAGGAAAATATTAATCATAATCAATATAATAATTTGAATATTTAGCATTAGTTTTGTAATAACACATTTTCCTGATGCAGTGCAGCCTTACCTCTGATCAAAGTAATGAAAACTGATTGACTTGCTGCTGGTTAAAAGTATTTATCAGAGTAATATACCTACACTCTATAAAATCCATTATAGCTAGGTTATGGAGATTTACCTTTAGGTAATTGGTTGCAAAAGCAAGTCCCAAACTTCCCAAAGATGAATTAAAATGAACCAATAGCTATGCATAAAACAGCTAAAGCTGCACAGGTTCATTACCCACCAAGTAAGGAAGCGCAAATATAGCTAATATCACCAAATTTACTAGCAGAAACTTTTAATAAACGTACTTTAGCTCCAGCTAGAAGACCAAGTGAAATGGCAACACGCGCCCGCAGGTCTGGCCGGTCCTTTGGCCACACATAGGCCAGCATCGCAGACAGGATCTGGGTCGAATTCACTTCTTTCAGCTGCAGCAAATCAACATCATAAACAAAATGTTAGATAATTTTCCCAGATTTTTAGCCTGTCTTTTAAAAAGCAGGAAACTGAGATAGAATCGTGTTTAGGATCATTTTAACTTTCTAATCTGCGTTCTGTCTGAAAATATTGGCGAGTAATGTTCATTCTGCATTCGGTGTGACAGTCGTAGCAACCTTAAGACCACAATGTGGCAGACACATGGAACATCAAATGTCAGCAGCAGTCCCACGAGAGATCTGACAACAGCAATGAGAGAGTCTCCAGGTGGACTTGGGCATCCAGTCTGACACTACAACTCCCAGGAGACACCTGGGCTGTCATCCCAGCTGAGGCAGAGAGTCCGCCGGTGCCAGCGCGGTTGTTTACCCGCACTTCCACACACATCTGCCGTGGGGACTCTCGGCAGGCTACAGAATATGCGGTAATTCCTCTAATCTACTCAATATGGTGGCAGCATGTTCCAGCCCTGCTGTGTGGCAGCTCCTTGGAGCAAATTACAGAGAAAGTGTATCCATCACCTGCCTTTAATCAAACACAATCAGGCAAGGTGTTACACTGCAAAGAAAGGCAGTACAACTGATTTATATGCAACCTAAAAGAAAATCTATAGTGTATATGATCCTAATTTATTCAAAAGCAATAACCAACCAGATTAATCGACAGTGAACCGATAAGTACAGATATGAACAATGACACTGCATTTAGATGCATGTCTACTGGAATCACATTAGCTAGTATTGAACACCTATAAGTTGAAGTGATGAAAAGTTAAATTAACTCCGACAATGTCAAATCAATACCCTAAATACCCACTGACACAGGCGCTTATTTTACATTAATTTCTCATTTACTTCCAATTATTTTTAATTTAATTGCTATGAATAAACACAGCAGTGTGAAACTTGTTGTCGCTGACTGGACCAAGGTACAACACCCACCACATTTTTTGGGTCTGCACTCAAACCTCCGCCTGCGTGGCCATGCCAGCATGACCGCTTGTCCATCCCCTGCAAATGCTGTAGAAACATGAACAGAATCATTTTGTAATTTCAGGTTTGACTTTGTAAAACACACTTATTTTCAGCAGTTTGGAAAATACTACCGTACTCACTTTTAGCCCCTCTAAAATCCGACGGCTGCTCTCCAATCTGTTTGTGCTCCATGTCGCTGTTCGTAAGTGTGGAACGGAGCTCAGCTGAAACACAAGAGACGCCGTATGTGACTGTCGCCTTGTTTTTGTTTACAGAGTCGTTTTTAAAATTTAAGCATGCTGAAACGGAATAAATATGGAGCTCAGAAAAATGTGCTCTCTTTTAGATTTCATATTTTAAACTTCCAGCAGCCTGAATTAAAACAATTCAGGTTGTAAAAGTCAAGACAAGAGGTGCAAAAGTATCTTAAATACGTCCTGATAATTATTTTTTCAAATAGAGACAGGTTAGTTTGCATAGCTTTTCACAAATTAGATTATCTAAAATGTTCTGTGTTTATTGAGGTTATCTTTGTCCGATATTGAAATACCTTTGCACTCTAAAACATTTAAGTATGACACACGCAAAAACAAAAGAACTCTGTAAGAAGACAAAAACCACACAAAAATTGTAGCATCTTACAAAACAAAAAAGGGATTTTTAATAAGAACTGAACACCTTCTGAATATTTATAGCCCTATTGTTTATACCGTCAAAGTTTTAGTGTTTTACCAGAAATAGAGTTGAAGTCACTTCCCTCAGAAATCGTCAATAAGTGTTTTAAACACTGGTTATGCTTACACATAATCATGGAAACCTGTTTTAATCCTTAAAATAACGGGTTCAATAGAAGACTCAAACATGTCAGGGCACGCTCCCAACACATTTCAGAACTTATGAGTGTATATCTGCAACAGAATGTTGTTTTATGAACACTTGCAGTCAACGTAGGATGAGAGCTACAAACACGCCTACAGAAACTGAGCTGACTGTTAACACAAGATATCTAGTGGGTGGATTAAGAAAAGCACACTGATCTTAAAGTAAACCTAACCCATAGTGACCCGTTTCTATTGTTGTGCATAATTCAACTGTTGAGAATCTATATAAACACATAAAAGACTGTTGAAAAAGTGAGTGAGCAATTGAATCCCTTTTTCTAATTAAACTATTTTAGCGTTAATAATAAAAAAATGTAATGATTTATTGCAACTACATTTAAGTTAGGATGCTTCTTTTCTCATGAAGTGTTTTATTTTTTTTGGTGATTTTACTTTCATATCTGACCACTCTCACTAAAAGGTTAGGATGACACTGGAATGAATTAGAGACTACATGTAGACCAATGAAAAAAATCCCATTGTGATACCTTGGCTTCAAGGTATTAAAAATGTTACATTATTATTTTGTAGCAGTTGGAATAATTGTAGATTTGTATTTTTTTAAAATGTAAACCCATAATTATTCCAACTGCTACAAAATGATAATGTAACATTTTTTAAATTTAGAGCATAGTCTATAAATGTGTTGGGGGTATTTTCATACACAAAAACACAGTTGTGTTCTGAATAGGTTCATGTAGATCTTTGATATTTATTTTACTTGGTTATATTTATGTTTTACTAGTTCAATATTTATGCATGTCTTAGCAAGACTTTCAATATTATAAAGTCTTGCTTAAAAAATATTGCACTGATATAAATTGCTATAAAAGTCTATTTTGCTCTTCTGTTCCCATCTCATGCGTGCTTCCATCGCTCTGTGACAATTAGTACTATGAATAATGTCATTTGTGTCCAGTTTGAGCATTTGCTGCTACAAAAACTGCCTTTTTTCAGAAACGTGCTACACAAATAAACTTCCCTTGACTAAATATTACAATAACCCATATCATTTGGAATACATTAGACAACAATTGTTGCACTTTAAACACTGATTTGCAATACCAATATTGCAGACACTAATACTGCTTTGCTAAATTAGTTACAATATTCACCTTTTAGCAAGTTTTTTTAAACTTGTTTATACCATTTTTATTTACCTTTGTGGTGTGGTTTCATCATATTTCTATTTTTTATTTCACAGAGGTTATGGCAACAAGAACCTTTCCCTAGGTGCCAGATCCATCTACAACTCTGTGTACCTCAGAGGTTTTGGTGAGTGGATGTGTTTTTATGAATGCAGGCAATCGAGTAGTAAAGAGGGCTTATTGACTTTTAATCATTTATTTTCCAGTTTCTCCTTACATGTTTCCAATGAAACAATTAATAATCCCTGATTTCGGTTATTGTCTTTACCAGAGAGTAAGTGCAGAAGTACTTTCTGAATTAAAATTTTCGGAATAAACTGACAGCAGAGTTTCGTTGATCATTGACAAATAATCCATACATTTGTTGACATGAAATGACTGTTGTATCAGCCATAACACTAGTGAACCCGGGTGGGACTGAGGGTCTTATCTAACCTGTCAGATGGGACATGAGACACGTGACTACTTGACTACCGTAAAGCTGCGCGGTTAGCTCACACACAGCTGATACAAAACGCTAATGTACATAAAACACATAAACATGACGCACTACCCTTTGCTTACGCAATTATTCACACATTTAAGAAAGGCGCAAATTGTCGGTCAATAACTCAAAAGAAAGGTTAAAATTAACTTAAGATAGCAGTTAGCTACCTCAAACTTTAACAACAAGCTATGAAAACAGTAACTTTTAATGTCAGCTAATATTTGAGCACAGAACTAAGAAATGACAAAAAAACCCACTGTAGCCGAATTGTTTTATCTCACACTAAAAGTTTGTTATATGAACTTTTATACCTGCCCTTGCGTAAAGAGTGTGTCCTCTCCGACCAGACGTCCCGTTTTACTCACCACATATGTGTTCTGTCGTTTATAATTCCTCCCGTCCTCAGCGCCGCTTTTATTCCAAACGTGATACGAGCTGGTCTGGCGAATAAGAAAGGCCAGTTTTCTTTTTTGGAAGCGAAAGCCGCATTTTAGCGGTGCCAACATCGGCGCCATGTTTCACGACGGAGGAAGACGATTAGTCAACACGCCGGGTTCTGCGTCACATCCGGCTTACGTAGCGTAACTGTCAGTAGCAGTCAGAGGCAGCGGGGGCTTTTCCATCCTGTTTTTGCCTTGTAGAAGAGACTGAGTGGACAAAACGCGACAAAGTACTTGAATCCATTTGAATGCGAGCCTCGCAGCTCCTGACCGCGTGGTTGCCGTGTTAGCCGTAGAAGTTTGAGTCGAAGAAGCTAAAGACGGAGCACGTTTCCCCCCCTGGTACCGCGTTGTTAGCGTGGCGCTCCCATTAAGACACGCTAGCTGGCTTTAGCATTGAAGCGTTTTGACCTCGCTGTCAGGATGCCATGCCACAATCAGCAGCTGAACAGTGTCAGCAGTGGCCAGGAGCACCCGATGAAGCAGGTTCGGTTCGCGAACAGCAGCAGCAGCAGCAGCAGCAGTGTGGCTGCGGTGCTGAACAGCTCTGAACCGGCTGATGTTCCCACGCAGCCGATCAGCCAGGACAGCCTGGGTCCTCAGCTGAAGCTGCTCCCTCTGAACGACCAGATCCGAGAGTTACAGACAATAATCAGAGACAAGTGAGTCCCTGTTCTTATATCTGCGACACAGCACCTTATCCGGTTTGGTCACATGGCCTCTCCAGAGGGAAGTTGATGCCCAAAATAAATGGACTGTTCATAAAACTACTCGTATAGTGGATAGTATAGGTGTGAACACGTTTAAAGTGCAATTATTTGATAAATGATTTCGATACTTTCCCCAAATGTCGTGACATCCTGAGACCTGGTCTCGGGTGTATTATCCAAAAGACAAAAATAACTCATATTTACAGTAGTTTAATTCAATTTCAGTATCCAACATCTTCACTTAGAAATATTTTGTTTCTCTGCAAAGGTTATGCAGATATTGGATCTTGTTAGTGTGGAAGATTTACACATGTGAGCCTTTCACATCCAAAGCGTGATGCTGCCGCTTCCATATTTTACTTTAGATATGTTGTTGCTTTCATGCTGCTGGAATTGGTGCCAAAACCTTTGCTGGGCCTTTGTTGTTTGTCTTGAAATAAAATACTTCTGTCTTTCAGACATATGGAGAATACAGTAAAATCTTGGAAAATAATGTATTCATACCGCTGGCAGAATGACATAATATAAAACAGAAGACCTAAAATAATCCTGAGGGAAGATATAGTCTGTGATTTTGATACAGATTGAAGCAACACCTGCCAATTGTAGAGTTTGACATTTTTGAATTAATCAAAAGGTTTTTGTGTGTGTGTGTGTGTGTGTGTGTGTGTGTGTGTGTGTGTGTGTGTGATGCACATCTTTGCATTTTAAATTGATCTAATCTCTACTGAAATGAAGCACAAAAGTGTAAAAGCAGAGGCTGCTCTAATCAAGTGCCTATTTATACTTTCAGAACGACCAGCAGAGGAGATTTTGTTTTCTGTGCGGACCGACTGGTGAGATCATATACTGTACAGCAACGCGGCAAAGCCATTTGTTTCCAAGCTTCTTTCTGAAATAGTTTCTGCTCCCTCCCTCAACAACAGATCAGACTCGTAGTTGAAGAAGGCCTGAACCAGCTTCCCTTCTCAGAGTGCACCGTCACCACTCCCACAGGTCAGACCAGCTCAGGTTTAGCGCTCCAGATTTGAAAACACTGAACTGGTTTTTCTACTCGGCTCAATTTTTTTTTTTTTATTTATCTTTTTTTGCAGCGCTAGTCAGTACGGCTCCATTTTATGTCCGTGTTTCATTTTCCGCCCCTTAGGGTACAAGTATGAGGGAGTCAAGTTTGAAAGAGGCAACTGTGGAGTCAGCATCATGAGGAGCGGTAAGTGAGACCCAGTGCAGCATTTTAAGGCTTTTCAATGTGATGACACTTTACTCTGCGAATCTCTGCTTTTATATTTCCGCCTGTGCTCTACCTTCCCCTGATGCTCCTTCTCACAAGCTTAAAACGTCGGCTCGGTTGGCCGTTTTTCATCACTCTATGGCGATGAGTTACGATAAGAGTGATCGATTCCAGGTCACTTGGAACGATTTTATATTTAGTCGGTTTTTGCCAAGCATGAGCTTTAAGCTCATTTCAGCTGTAACTCGGTGTCAAGGACGAGAACGTTGTTGCCCGATTGGCGCACAGTAAATTGCTTTCTAAAAGCTGTACATGTCATCAGTGTGTGATGCAAGTCTTGAGCACTTAGTCGTGTTGATCTCACCCGTGTTGACACATATTTAATTGCAATTACATTGCAATATGAGAAATACATTCTGTTTTTTGTTTGCAGGCAGTAGAACTTTTTATTGTTTTTTTTAATAGTAGTTCTGCAGGCTTGCTGCAGGTCTGTTTCTTGACGTAGCTTCTTAGCTCGAGTATCAGTCGAGTCACACCAGAGGATTTGTAGAGTTGTTTCTTTTGTAGTTGGCAAACAGCTCATAAACTTAAGGGATGAGACAATATTTTCTACAGTCCTGATACAGATTGTAATTTGTGGCAATGTGCATCTAGCAGTCTGCCACAAAGATGCGTATAAAAGGTCATTCCTAAAGAGCCGTAAGCTGAAATATTTGCCTTATGGAGGGAATCAACTAAACGTTGTCTCTCTCTCTCTCTCTCTTTCGTGTCTCGTTACATCGAATTTATCTCCTAAATCGGTAATTTTCAGATACTGAAGGTCGTATCTAGATTCCTCAG
Source organism: Micropoecilia bifurca (assembly GCA_903067075.1). Lineage (NCBI taxonomy): Eukaryota > Metazoa > Chordata > Actinopteri > Cyprinodontiformes > Poeciliidae > Micropoecilia > Micropoecilia bifurca. The sequence goes on along the minus strand of CAEGAF010088785.1, from coordinate 10,389 downwards.
CCCTCATGCTTCTTTTTTTGCTCATTGCCTTCCTCCTACCTTTAAGCACAATGTGCTGTCACTGTCAGCACAAGATATGACAGAGTGAAAAAGCAGACAATATGTATAAAGAAAAACCGTGGAGGACGTTCAGAAAGCTGGTGAACTGTTCACCGAGGACAATTTAAAAGGTTAGACTAAAATCGGGGTTTTTTTTAAAGCAAGTAATGAAGGACCTTGGAAAAAGTTTTTATTTCATACATTATATCTGTAACGGCATGTAGTTAAATCTACAGCGATAGACCGACTGTAAATTGATATTGTACTGCTTTATTGTCGAAGCATATCTGAATATTGTCTTGCATAAGAACAGATTTGTTTACAAGCAAACATAGAGACACGTGAACAGACAGAATCCACATGCAAGCCGGTCACAACAACCAATTAATCAGTCGCATAATGCATTAAAATAAACAGTTTTTATTCTGGTCATTAATATATTTTGAAGGGTCATTTTTTGTTTTGGTATTCAGTAATTAGAGACTTTATATTTGGATTATTTTTTTTTCCCAGATTTAGATAAGTATGGATAAGTATGGAAAAACACAACTGAGCTCGGAAACATTATTATCTGCCCTAATGTCAGAATATCCCATCCTATCACTGATTTGGATGGGATATTCTGATCCATTTGGCCGTATTTCAGCCATCCATCCCAAATTGATTGCTTAGAAATGTCAGTTTGGAGTTTTGTGATGGCAAAGCGTGTGAACAGAACCCCGTCAACAGAACCACGTTTGGTTTCCACAGGTGAAGCCATGGAGCAGGGCCTCCGCGACTGCTGCCGCTCAATCCGGATCGGAAAGATCCTCATCCAGAGCGACGAGGAGACCCAGAAAGCCAAGGTCTACTACGCAAAGTTTCCCCCGGATGTGTACAGAAGAAAAGTGCTGCTCATGTACCCCATCCTCAGTGAGTTGCTGCTGGCTCAGCCCGGCTCCGGTTAACCACCTTTGGTCGTACAGAAATGTCAAAACGTGTCTAATTTTATGCAAAAACATTTTTTTTCCTATTCTCATTCATTGTAAGTAGTCTCCCTTGAGTTGACCTTCAGCGCCACCACCAACTCTGCATTGCCACATCATACAGAACCATTCACACTGCTCTGATAATTATAGCTCTCATGGGGGAAATTATACACTGCCTCAGAGTTGGCCACCAGGCTGCAGAATAACATAATGAGGACCAATGAAAATAGGATCCTAATAGTTCTGGTTTCCTGTTGTCACATCGGGCATTTTTCTGCTGCTACGTAAAAATGTAACGGTGGCATAGCTTGGTTTAAAGATAGATTTTTTGGGGTGGGGGTTTATATCACAACAATAACTAACGTATACAAGAATGCAATTTTTTCCATCAGATGAAGTGTCCTGTGTAACCAGGCAGGTGAAAAAGCACGTCTAATATCGTATCTGCTGCGTCTGCAGGCACAGGGAACACGGTGATCGAGGCAGTCAGGGTGCTGATAGAACACGGTGTCCAACCCAGGCACATTATTCTCCTCAGCCTCTTCTCCACACCTCACGGTAAACCAGCACACAGCTCACAGCCCCGCTTTTCGTTCCGCTTCCTCATCTCTTCATATGCATGTGCAGGATTGTTCACTGGTGCTTCAATGGCTTTTGACGATGTACGTTTGGAGGTTCTTGGTAATTTCTGTAGTTTCTATAACTACTGTCCAGGTTACTGTGACATTTAATGTGGATGTTAAAAAAAAACAAAAAAAAGATTTCAAGGTAATTCCACTTTGTGACCTTTCTTCCTGTGGATCCGTTAGGTTAAAACTTAAACTTTGGACATAAGACATATTTAAAGCTGAAGGGCACGATGCTATAAATGCACTCTGGGATACTTTTTCTTTCCTTTTTAAGAATTGTTCTTAGCACAGTGTAGAAAGATGAGACAATGTGAGGAAAAGAACAGAGAATTGAAAGGTAGTCGATCCAACCTGCTGGGTACTAAACCAAGAACCGCATTCCTCAATTCCTTCCCAGTTTTTCCTCTTGATGTTGCGTCTAAAAGCTGTTTTTGTTAACCTTTGACCTGCTGTTACTGATTTTAGGTCATGTTAATTATAAGTTAGAAAATGTAGAATACAAGAGGACTCAAAATCCTTTATGTTATCAGACAGAAGCAATGTAATTATTTCAATAAAACCAATGGTAAGTGGAGTAAATTAATGGGCCGGTTTTCCAATCTTACAAACTAACTGCTCAGATGGCTTATAGCTAAAAGCGGCAGCAGGAATTGAACCCACAACTTCCATACTGTGTGACTGCTACACTCCACTGAACCACAATTTGCTCCAGCAATATGCCATCTCAGTTTTAGCATCTTATTAGCAATCAGCATCGACAGAAATCAGCAGGCTTTGCCTTTATTTCCTAGAGCAGATCAACACGTTTTGATGTTTCTGCTCCAGAACATGCCATCATATTGGAGCCAGTTTATCACCAATTTATTCAAATCTAGAATTTTCTTTTTATTGCAGTTAAATCCTTACATAAGCCATTTCTCTCGAGTTGCAATTTAAGAAGAAAGGTTTATGAGTTTCTGAAATTTAAGGCCTTTTCAAAATGAAATATTCTGTTCCATTTTGTGCTTTTAATATCCCATGTCTCTATAGCTGCGTTCGTTAACGTGTCACTGCATTAGGACATTGCGTTGTCCATTTTAAAATGTTATCCATGTTTCCTTCAGGAGCCAAGTCCATAATCCAGGAGTTTCCAGACATCACCATCCTGACCACAGAGGTTCATCCGGTGGCGCCAACACATTTTGGACAGAGATACTTTGGCACCGACTAAAACAGACAAAATGCTTTTGGTATTTTGTGTGCAGACTTTGTCTCTGTATCTCATGGTGTCCTTGTGTCACGCAGTACTATTAACTCAAGTTGTTGAACTGACACCTAACGATTGACCCGATTACTTGTATTTATTGCTCTTTTTTTTGCTTTCTATGCTGACTGTAGAAAGAAAACCACAAAAATTAAAACATGGATCCTTTTATTTTGAGTTGTATGAACAGATGAATCAATAAAGAATTTATATTTGTTTACAGACAGAACAATACATGAAAGTTGATTGAGGTGTTTTTTGTTTAGATTTTTTTGTACGTCAGTAATGGTTTAAAAAAAAAATTAAATATGGAAGCACCATTCACCATACTCGAAACAGTTGAAGACAAAGGAACCACATATAAATTTATCTCTTTGCTGCAAATAATCTCATGGATTTTTATACATCATGGCTTAAGCACACCACTTTAAAGTTTGTTACAAAAGGATCAAAATGTACAGACACTGCCTGCAGCAGGTATAAATCAGTGAACCAACATTCAGGAAAAAAAGGAATGTAACAATAAATAGACAAGACTATGTGATACACTTAACATCAACATCAATATTTCATTATGCTTTATACACAACTTGAACATGGTTGAAAAAAATCAAAATAAGTATCACTGGAGCAGCATCAGATATGGGTTTAGACAGCTGGGAAGCATTTTAAAGTGTCCAGCTGGAACAGCATCAAAGCTTATTAAAGGCCAAAACACTTATTTTTAGGCTTATAAGTAAATTTAAGTACAGAAATTAAATGTTATACAGGAGTTCCAGCAATATTTTTCTAAATTAAAATTTTACAAACATTAAAATGATGTAGAATCTCACCCTCCTCTATCAGTAAGCTGATGAGAACAGGTTGAATAAATATGTACAATAATGAATAAGGATAGCTAGAATGATGGAGGATAAAAATAACAGGCATGTCCAATAAGCGCACTCCAGAGTTCAGCAAACGGCATCCGAGTCATGATACACAAGATATGCAGGATATTACTTCCTTCAAAAAGAAGAAACAATATGTTCAGCTTGCAACAAAGCTGTGCTGTAAAAAGCTTAATCAGTGCTTGCTTAGTTTTTTCCGTTTGGTGTGTGATATGTCCAATCAGATAACACAGTCGACTTCAATGCTTGGAAAACAGCTCATTTACTCCCCCCGAAACCCCACCCCAAAAAAACTCCACAGTTTGCCTGGAAAGGACGATGCGATGGATACATTCTCAGAAGAAACTTCTCCAAAGCACACAGGAATACTTACGTAAGGCGCAGGTCAAGTCAGATCTTCTAATATGCTTATAACCTTTTGTTAGAGTAAAATTAAAACATATGTTACACTGGGGGAAAAACGTCAAACTGATTGGACAGCTGGGTCCCTACGTTAGGCCTCCATAGGCCTCGGGGTGGGTTTTGATACCCCCCTCCCCCCACCGCCTCCTGCTGAGAAGGATTGTTAAGGTGCAACACTGTAAACGCAGCCCAGCTGTGAAACAGAGGCAATGTAAAATAGCACTGTACCACACAGCATCACCAACAAACCAATAAGAAATAACATCCTTTTTACTGAGGTAATAGGTTTTCTTCCTATATAAACCATTATTTGCACTTCAGCTTGTCGTCCATCTCGGTTATCTTTCCTCATCATGTAAAACTTAATTGAAAATTGGCAAAAAACAAAACGAAGATCGCAATGCAGACCGTCTCCCGCTCACCATCTCCAGTATTTCCCCCACAGCTGCCACATTATTTGGAATGCAAACACGTCATAACAAAGTGTTTGATAAAAGTCAGTATTATCTGTGCAGGTTAGTCGTCCATCTCGATAGTAACAGAGGGGTCTGCGTCCTCAACTGGAACAAGATAAAAAAAACCTCATCTTAGTGGGAAAATCAGGAACTTTTTTCAAAGGTTTTGTTCCAACTGGTGGATTTTATAATAAGGGAGGATTGTTGCATCGTGTGTCCACTAGGTGGCAGCAGAATACTCAAACAGCTGTGTATGTCACTGATGCGCCCAGATTCTGCTTTCATAGTTCATATCTACAGTATAGAGATATGATAAAACAAGAAAACGGCAAAAACTAAGGGAAATAATTACTTTAGTTGTTCCACTGAAAACTATTATTTCTTAACAAGGTTCCCCCACCGCTACAGAATATATATTCCTAATTTTTCAGCGAGATGTTGCTACAGCAAAAAAAAAAAAAGTTTATTTGAGACTTTACATTGTTCTCCCTGGGTTAAAGTTTAGAGAGCACTGCATAGTGTACTGAATCAATATCCAGCTCCTAAGGCTAATCAGTGGAGCTAATGAAAAGGAATGTTTAAGAAGAAAAAAAAACTTAAAGAAAAATATTCTGGAGCATATCTGAGTAATAAATAGAAAAGAGAACTTACCCAAACTTCCTTCTGAACCATCGTCTGACTCATCCCACATGTCCTCGTTAGCTAGCAAGGGGTTATGGGATTCAGAGCTCTGACTCCTTAAAGGGAAGTAGTGACCGTTCCCTTGGCTGCCATTACAATATATGAAGAAGGAAATTATTCAGTGTTAGTTTTAGTGCATTTCTTTTTTGTGTCTTGTTTTATAACATACAAAACTACTTCCCTATGTTTCTTAATCCTATTTGTGATCATAAATTTACGTTCTCCTTTTGTAATTACCTTGTGAAAACGGGAATGAACCACAGTTTGCGGTCTTCTCCAAACACTTGCAGCAGGTTTTTGTGTAGGCCAAGGCTGAACCCGTTTCTGTCAGGTCCACTGACAAATACTGGAGCTGAGAAGGCCTCTACGAAACGGAAAGGGAACTGTAAATTAGAATGTGTTTTCATGCCACAGTTTTCCTGATTTTCTTGGATTAAAAAGTAAATATATAGATATATACAGATATCACATAAATGGGTGGCTATTCCTATAAAAAAAAGCGTGTCACCTCTCACCTAAAGTGGATCTGTTCTTGGCCACTAACCAACAGTGGTAACTGAAGAGAAACATGAGACTGACAAAGAACATGAGGGCAACAAACATGAGGAAGAGGATATGGAACTTTGCAGGTCCATTTGGCAGATCCCCCTAAGGACAGAAAGAAACAGGAGACATTGGTTCATGGGGAAACCAGTGGCAAACAGGACAAATAACCTAAGCAAACTTTACAGTAAGATTACACTGCAATTGAACAACAATGACACTCACCACCCAGAATTTGAGAAAATACTGAAGGACTGTTGCTGTGATGAACACACAGTACAGCATGGAGTAGGCGAGGAAAAGTAGGAAAAACTTGTAGTTGGAAAAACCGACACAGTTGTTTACCCTGGGAGACAAATAAGATTTGGTAATCAGGTGACAGAAGAAACATAAATCAATGCAATCAATCTACAAAGCACTATAAGTTCCAACATACCAGGGACAGTGATGGTCCATCTTTAAGACACAACTAAAAAAAAAATAAAAATATACTTTTTATGCATCACTTCCAACAGTGATTGATCTTAAAACAGTATATTAAGATAAATGCTTCTGACTTATTGTGCCCAAAATGAAGTTTCAAGCATAAATGTTCTTTATGATAATTTTTTCATCCAAGTCTCATCATATTAAATATAGAAAAAATATCAACTGTCTGAATACTAACATGTTTTTTTTTTACAAGCATTTCTGGCATCCACAGCGTTAGGCAAAATTGTCCACTTTTATGTCTTGTCACATTACAGCCACAAACTTCACAGCTGGAGAGCTTTTGGGGTGTGTGTGCGTGTGTGTGTCAGATGTGATTGAAAGAATCTGTAAACATCAGTTTCCAAGTCCTGTCACAAATTCTCAAGTTTGATCTAGGTCTAGACTTTGACTGGACCATTCCAACACACAAATATCCATCTGACCGCATTTTTAGCGTCATTCTCCTCACAAACCTCAGAAGCCTCCACAGAACAGCAGGATTCAGAGATTTACTAAATACACCACTTTTGAACTTGCTGAATGAATTTTCTTTAGAAATCAAGAGGTGGGAATGCCATCTGTCTGTCTGTCTGTCTGTCTGTCTGTCTGTCTTCTTCTGCCAAAGCAATGCACTGATTAATCCTCAGGATTCTGTTTCAAATGAACAGAGCAGCATTCTCCTAATTATCACAACACCTACTGGCCACAATATATCTCCTTGCCTGAGGGTAATCTCTCTCTTGATGAAGGTATTGGGGAGGAAAGAGAAGCTTACGTTTCACAAACGGAGCAGTGGTGACAGCGGTCAGGCTTCAGTACCTGGCAGCGGTCACAGAACCTGATAGCTGGAGACAAGAAGATGGACGAGTTGAAGGGAAGACATTTGAGCTGAGCACCAGCCCCCTTCACACACTTCCTGCAGCCTAGATTGAACTCGTAATCAGCACTAATGAAAGGATGCATCTGCTGATTACTACTCAAAGAGAGCCTACAGATGATAGTCCTAACCTACTTGTTTTTATCAAACACAGATAAACTGAGACGGCTCACCTCCGGATTGGGTTCGGGTGAAGATGGGTAGTTTCCTTGCGATCTCGACGAGGATTTGCTTCTGATGGTCTGGTCTCTCCTCCATCTCGTATCGTTGCTTGTCCGAGTAGGACAGCTGGAACTGGATGACGGCATGAAAGCAGATTAATCATATTTCTCATATTTCTCAGACAAGCTAGGGTTCAGTCTACCTTTTTGCACGGTGTAGCAGGAGTGGTGAATATGGACTTCCAGTATGTCCAGGAGAACATCCCGAAGCAGACATGAAATACCAGCAGATAGACCGCTGTACATAAAAACACAGAAATCAACAAGAGCCGAAACCTGAAAATCTAAGATAGTTCCAACTTAAAGCGAGAGAGCTCACCTTTCTCCAGTGTGTTACTGATTGTAACTGTCAAAAGAAGAAAATTTAACACATTTAGCAATTCGCTGAAAGTGGTACCAATTGCTCAGAACATACATGTTATCTGAAAGCTAATACGACTAGCCAGGGAATAGTTAGCTAAGAGAGACAACAACAGTAGTTTCTGTGTGAAAACTAGTTATCGCCAACCTGTCAGAGGAGGATTTACACTAACTAAATCGAATGACGGCATACATTAAAAGCCACTTCCGCGTTGCCCTGCCGTCTACCAGTAACCTTACTGTTGTTGTTGCTCAGCGGTAATCTGCGCTGTTTGTGGAGGAAAGAGGTCAAAAAACGAGACACGCAGTCCGTCGCACTTACAAAGACACAGCTCAAACACGTAAGCATAATACGACCAGAGCACAACGGCGGTGATGATGAGGACAGGGATCCAGGAGAAAACCCTCTGACAGCATCTCAGCCCCCTGGAGAGAGCCATGTCCATCTGAGCTCCGCTCCGCCTCTGAGCTCCGCTAGCCGCCCTGGCGCTTTATCCATCAGCGACATCTGCGAGCGATTTACTGCCCTGGACACATCAGAGCTACTGAGCACAACAAAAACCTATTTTATTCATTAGCACAATAATGTATTTCACACGGAAGAGGATTAGGGCCACCGAAAAAAAAAGAATTCTGACTTTAATCTCAGAATTATGACTTTCTGACTTTAAGTCAGAATTCTGAGATTAAAGTCAGAAAGTCATAATTCTGACTTTAAATTCATAATTCTGAGATTAAGGTCATAATTCTGATATTAAAGTCATAATTCTGAGATTTAAAGTCATAATTCTGACTTTAAATTAAAGTCATAATTCTGAGATTAAAGTCAGAATTTAAAGTTCAATTAAAGTCAGAATTCTGACTTTAATCTTAGAATTCTGACTTTAATTTAATTTAAAGTCAGAATTATGACTTTAAAGTCAGAATTATGACTTTCTGACTTTAATGTCATAATTCTGACTTTAAAGTCAGAATTTTTTTTTTTTTTTCCGGTGGCCCTAATCCTCTTCCGTAATTTCAAGCATGGTTTATAGCATATGAAAAGTAAAAACACAGTTACTTTTACAATTAGAAAATTTAGTAAGATCAATTAAAAATATATATTTCAGTGCTGAAATGCTGACCTACTGAAAACATGTCCACATATTGTATTGTTTATCAACTGAATACTTGTTATGGGCTCTTTTTGCATGAATTACTCCATCGACCTGGTCTGACCTGGAGGCGATCAGAAACTGCCGAGTGATTTTTAATGACCCTGATGAAGAAAAATGCTTCCTAGTATGTAAGGAAAGGTGTCCACCTCACCAGATAGTTGACCTTCTCAGCCCACCTTAGGAGACGCGAAGTTATGCCAAAAATCTTTGGATCTCCGCAGCTTGAGCGGGTTCCAGATCCTACAGCTGCATGTGTCATTTTGTATAAAACAAGAATCAGAATCTGGTGTAATTTGCAAGGCCATCCAGAGGGTGGCACTGTGAGACCATTTTTTTTTTTAAAACGACCAACTCCGAGCATCTTTCAGCACATCTCTCTCTGCGGCTCTTTAAATCTGTAGGCTGTGCGTACGGGACATCTTGCTTTGCAAGTTTTGGTATCAGCATCAAAGGAGACTGAAGCTGAGTAATAGTGTTTGTGAGGATCAAAGTTTCCAGTTATGGACTTGTTTGAACATAGATTAGTGTGTGGGGGCGAGATGATGGGGGGGTGGTCGGGGGGGGGGTTCTGGCTTGGAGTTGAGATTGTGGTAAACAAAAAGGAAGCACTGCAGAAGATAATAATAAAACAATATGATTATCTCACCATATGTGGCTATGAGTGTGGATTCATCATCTTTCATACTCCCCCCAGCCTCCTCAGATAAATATCTAACGCTATAGATTTATAGGCCTGCCGTCATCCTCTGACGTAACCCTTCGACACCGTGCGTAAAAACCCTGTAATTGCCTCCCTATTACTGATCGCACTGAAACCTTTCATCGCGTCATGGACCTCCGTGTTGCTGAACAGTGCAGAGCCCCTTTGTTCCCCCTCACACTACCACCTGACCCGCCCTCCCCATCCTCACATAAGGCAAGGCTCTCCTCTCCTCTCTGGGGCTGGAGCGACCTCTGGGGGCGCGGTGTGTTCAATTCAAGCCTCTTTCTCTCTTCCCTCACACGTGTCCGCTCTCAGCTTCCAGGCCCCGGGTCCCCCTGTCTCTCTCTCTCTCTCTCTCTCTCTCTCTCTCTCTCTCTCTCTCTCTCTCTCTCTCTCTGACATCTTCTCCCACTTCGGGCACATTGTGTTTCACATGACTGTCTATCTCCATCCTGTTCCCGTCGCACCGCCCCTCCTTCTTCGAGGCATCAGTGTCGGCAGCGAGGCGATGACAGCTTCTCTCTCATTCAACCGCTCGCTGGAGAGGCAGGGAGCGGCAATCCATCCATCAACGCGGCAGCAACTAACCCCCCCCCCCTCCCGTCCCCCCTCCGTTACAAAGTCATTGTGACTAGCAAAATAGTAACGGCCTTTTTAATCAAAACATTTACCCGTGTGTGTGTGTGTGTGTGTGTGTGTGTGTGTGTGTGTGTGTGTGTGTGTGTGTGTGTGTGTGTGTGTGTGTGTGTG
>CAEGAF010088774.1:0-17768 GCA_903067075.1 Micropoecilia bifurca | reverse complement strand
CTCTCTCTCTCTCTCTCTCTCTCTCTCTCTCTCTCTCTCTCTCTCACTCTCTCTCACTCACTCCCGAGCGCCTCTAAACTCGGCTGTTGACACCCCCCCCCCCCCCCCCGCCACCGCCCCCCTCAAAAAAAAGTCAGCACTTAACCTATACGGATAACAGAGACGCTGTCACAGCTCTGGTCCCTCTCCTCTCTCCTGTTTCTCGGCACAAGACCGAGACAAACTGTCCTCCGCCGACGGCCGCGGTGGTGCAGAGCCTCTGTAAATGTCTGTGCCTCGGTTTGAACTTCTCTCACTTTCCCCCGCAAGTTCGCCGCGCCGTCCGTGCCTCGCCCTGCTGCGCACCAGACGGAGACCAGCATGGCAGAGAAGCGCAGGTCGCCGTGCGCGCTGAGCGTCAAGGCGCACGCCTTCTCCGTGGAGGCGCTGATCGGGGCGGAGAAGCGGCGCAGGACGAGCGGGGAGGATGTCGAGGCGCCTCCGGGCGGCTACGAGGCGGGGAACGAGGTTTCGGATTTAACCGGGAGCCCAGCGATGAGAGGCGGCAGAGCGAGCAGCAGCGACCGGGGCAGTGAGGCTGAATGTACGAGCGACGGATCCCGTAAGATAATAATAATAATAATAATAATAATAATAATAATAATAATAATAATAATAATAATAATAATTCAACAGTAGGTTGCAGGTTATGTATTTCAGTCCTGGTTTCAACAGAAAACTGGAGCAGAAACGTAAACATGTACCACTTCACTCCACTGGCCCAGTAAACAGAAGTTCAGTGTGTGACTAATACCAGAGGGTTTATGGGATATGCAGCGATCATAAACACGCAATTAGCAGCGTATAAAGACGGGACAATGCGATGGGAAGAATAGTGCAGGACTGACTGCAGAAAGCAGAAACCGGCCGACAAATGGGGGATCAGGAGCGGGCAGAGATGTCAGCGGGGGCCTGGCTGCTTATAGAGCCAAAGTCTAAACTGCGTGAATTTGCACCACTCAGACAGACCTGGGTTAGTTAGGTGGACATAATGCCAGGAACAAACACAAGCAGCATGAAATATATGGAAAGCCACTGGCCCACAATTTGGATAGCTGTCTCCCTTACTGCGACAGCTTGAATTAATATAATATAATATAATATAATATAAACTTTTTTTGTTATTCTGTGTTTTCAGTCACTTCTGCAACGTTTTGTAATCTACAAGAAAAAAAAAAGCTACCTTATGGGGCGGCACATAATAACCCTTTCCGGTTGTAAAGTTGTTTTCTTTTTACTGTAATCTTGTACGTGCGTAATGCCTGACTTTGGGTGAGTGATGCTAACCAACCAAATCATGTAAAAAAAAAAAAACAAGAAAGAAAAAAAAGAAAAAGAAAAACCTCTTGCCCTGGTTCTGGTTGCAGCAGAGAGCGAGGACGCCCTGCTGCAGAGCCCGCAGGCCGCATCCACGCTGGGCGCCGCGGCGCCCGGACCCGGCAGCGCAGAGGAGACCCGCGTGGAGCTGCAGGGCTCGGACCTGTGGAAGCGGTTCCACGAGATCGGCACGGAGATGATCATCACCAAGGCCGGACGGTGAGGACGGGAGATGTGGTGGGGAAGGACCGAGGCGGGTCAATTAGCTCTGGACATCAACAGCTGCATCTGGCGCTCTAATTGACACAGGACGTAAAATGTAAAAAAAATAAAATAAAAAACAGATAATTGTGCGTATTTTACGACAAAACTGTAAGATACGTTACCGTCAAATAATTATTTATTAAATATAGTTTTGTTTTAAACATAAAAAGCTAAATATTTTTTTGTTTTATCATTGAAGATATTTAATAGTAGCTTTTATTTAGAAAGTCAGGAAAAAGTGGCCTAGACAATAGTTACAACAATAAAAACATTATTATTATTATTATTATTATTATTATTATTATTATTATTATTATTATTATTATAAGAAAGAGAAGAAGAGTGCTATAATCAAAAACGAAATGTTTTTGCTTTTCCACGCAGGCGGATGTTCCCCGCCATGCGTGTGAAGATCACCGGCCTGGACCCCCATCAGCAGTATTACGTTGCCATGGATATAATCCCCGTGGACAACAAGCGATACAGGTAACGAACCGACCCAACACGCGGCCCGTAATGACGCCTTCAGTCGGTCATAGCAATTGAGGCTGCAGAACATAAGTAGTTTTAATTTAGACTCCTTGTAAAACGAATCATAGAGACAAATCAAAGATTTTTCAGCTGTGCAGAGCAAGTCCATCTCTCTCTCTCCCTCTCTCTCCCTCTCTCTCTCTCTCTCTCTGTCTCTTCCTCTCTCTCTCTTCCTGTTCGTGTGTCGCTACAAATGGCGCTTGGCAGCATGTTTTTGTCACGGCGGTTTTGCCGTCCCGTTTGGAGGCAGGTCCTTTTGGACGCCTCACCTCTCTAACCCGGAGGGTCAAACCAACAAAAGTCCCTATGAAGCGCAGCCGGCGCGGCCAAGGCTCTGCGTGTTACTGGCTCTGCCATTCCAGACTTTCACAAGCCGTTTATGTGTGAATACACTTTTAGCTGCGTGCTGGAGTGATGAGTGAAATCTTGGAAGACGAGTTTCTAACCGATTCTGAGAAAGAGCTGGAGCGGCGCCGGAGAAACGCAGACCTCGCTCTGCTCGGTCACATTTTGTTCTTACTGTAATTGTTCTTAATATTATGAAGAGAGCAGGATGCAGTCTGCAAGTTAGGTTATATATATATATATATATATATATATATTTATAATTTTATTTTTTAATTTGGAATGTTTAGGTGTTCAGTTTCCATCATGCACTTTTTTTCTTTGATTGATAAAACACTTGTTTTATCTCAATTCCACCAATTTATTCCAGTCATTTATTACAGTTAGTTATATCACCAGAACACTTTATTGATGCCAGAAGGAAATTATGTCAGATGTACATTTGAAATATTAAAACACATGGATAGAATAATAACAGAAGAGGAAAAACCTGGTAATAATAGGTTGATATGAATAAAAAATAAGGTTCTTCGACTGGATCCAATGATCGTGTTGAGTAAATGTCATATTTTAAGTTAGCAATATTGTACAAAACATGGCAAGTTTTCAAGCAACACTGTTAAGTCTGACGTTATACAATTTGAAGCAGAAATAAAGAGTCATGTGGCATTTTTTAATGTGACTTAATGCATCAAGCTGTTGACTTTACAGCGTTTTATTGTTTGTTTTAGTTTCTCACAAGACTAAAAGTAAAATAAATATTAAATCAGCTGCACAGGCAGTTACGTGCCCTAAAATAAAATATTTTTAAAAAATGTGCTGTGATTAAATCTGTGCAGCAATTAGTAATGAGTGCCAAAGTCTTTGAATTTGGTAACATGTGGTGGGGAAAAAAGAAAACACTGGAAATGGACGGTGTTATTAAAATGTGTGTTTCATGTTTTTGAATTGTGAAGGTACGTGTATCACAGCTCCAAGTGGATGGTAGCGGGAAACGCCGACTCCCCCGTCCCCCCCAGGGTTTACATCCACCCGGACTCTCCGGCCTCAGGAGAAACTTGGATGCGTCAAGTTGTCAGCTTTGACAAGCTCAAGCTGACCAACAACGAGCTGGACGACCAGGGACATGTACGTGTCCACGCCTTATTTTTCAGAGGACTGCAAATTTATGCTACGGTCTACAAAATGCCTAAGCGCAATTGGAGAGTGTTTTTATTTTTAAGGGGAAAAAAATGAACAATTCCTAATTAAACTCTTGATAATTTAATTCTCACCTACTTTTTTATTGTTGTCAGAAAGACAAAGTCTTCCTTTTCTCTGTTTTTGCCCAGATTATTCTGCACTCCATGCACAAATACCAACCCCGGGTCCACGTCATCCACAAGGAGTTCGGAGAGGAGTTATCTCCAGTGAGAGCCATCCCCATGGGGGAGGGAACGCGTACCTTCTCCTTCCCTGAGACCGTCTTCACCACCGTCACGGCGTATCAGAACCAGCAGGTATACTAGCATCAGATCCTACACAGGTTGGCTCTCAAGTGACCGATGAAATCTGAAAATGCACTTTGGAGTTTCACACGACAGTGTTCGATGAAATGCAACAATTTCAGCATCTCATATTGGCTATAATGTAACTTCGGTAACCAGTCTTGTACGAGATTCTCATTGTATGGCAACCTTCCATATTTCTGCATATTTCAAGCAAAGAGATAGAAGAAAAACCAACTAATGTTAGCCATGCTTTTCAGCCAAACATGTCTTGTTCAGATTCTTAGACCATTTGGCTTTTTTTAATAGAGTAGAAACAAGTTGATATTAGTTCAAAAGGTTACCTGCTCAGGTCGCTATCCCCCGGTTGGCTGCTTAAGAGAGAGTTCAGATTCTTTGAAGTGATGTTTTGTGATGGTGCTATAGATAACAATTCCCTTAGTTTACCTGTAGCAGACAGATGCTATATTGCTGTGAGCATATAAAAAAATTAATAAATCCTGAGAACTGTGGAAGACTAACATCTAGTCAGACAGATTTCTTGTCATACCTAATAACTAATGTTTATCAATCTGGCTTATCGGCTGATTGTGAGTCTAGGAGACCTGGGAGAAGCACTGGATCTCACCATCTCTAATGGTGTTGCACAAATGACAGGCTGGAACAAAACCCCAGGAGTTTACAAGCCAATTGGTGAACTTACAGCAGACTGAAGTGATTCACACAACAGGCAGCCTCAACCATCCTAAATTTAGCATAGCAACAAGAATGTTGTTGGGCTGAGAAACAGCGACAGTGAAAGTGTGGATGGTTAATAGCCGCTAACGGATATAAACGTTTGCAGTCCGAGATGCTTTATTTATTACACTAAAACCAACTAAAATCTGGATCTGTCTAAACAGCCATTAGAGTACCACCACTCTGAGGACATAGATTTCTGCAAATCCACTGCAACCTGGCTTAATAGCGAGGAAACCTTTACTCACAATATAGAACCTCAGTCCAAAACACCTAAACTCTTACTTTAAAATAGCTGGCCAGATGTGTGCACTGTTAGCTTAAAAAGAGCAGCAGTCTGCACAGCCAGCTGACTGGCAATGTGCAGCATCAGGTGTAAGAAGGGCTTTGCTATAGCTCACTCTGTTGTCCGTAAAGCTTGCAAAAACTAAGCTCTGAATTAAAGCAGTAGGATTAGGTGTGATGTAAAAGTTTAGCACTTGTAACAATAAATTCCCTTTTTGGTTGTTGCTTAAAATAAATAAAAATGAGGGAGAGAGATTACTGTTGTGTAGTCATTTTATTTTGATTTTTTAGAGTGTGTAACCAGTTGTTGAGAACAGTGTTTGGGTTCTCTACATGCTGTCCAGCACAGGGAAAGTTTTAAGCGTGAGGGTTAGCTGAAGTGGGTCAGCTCTGAAGTCAGAACATGTTGGCGACGCCTATAAAAGTCCCTCCTGATCCGGGTCATGGAGTTGGACCTTAAACACCACCCACACTCTGATCAGGGCCCTTCGTTGCTCCACGCAGATGCATAGCTTTAATATATATATATATATATATATATCTTCTCTGCCAGAAAAATTCCCTTAGAAGAATAAATGTATTTATTTTCAGAGCTGACTGAATGATTACAGAAAGAGAAATGATTTTGGTTGTTTAAAAAGAGAGAAAAGAAATTTCATTACACAGTTTATATTATCGCAGACAGATTTTCAAGGAAATAATTAGAGTCGTGTTTTGTTTTTCAGATTACAAGGCTGAAAATTGACAGAAACCCATTTGCCAAAGGCTTCAGAGACTCTGGCAGAAACCGGTGAGTTTATTTTAACCTCAGAGATTTGCACACTATTTAGTCCATTAGGAGGTGGATGAGGGTGGGTGGAGGGGTATGACATGCATGCCTGCTTTCTGTTCTGGCTTTGTCGGATTCTTCTTGTTCCTTTTTCCTTCCGATTCCATAGAAAGAAAAGTTATGCATATCTTTATTTTATTATGATTATTTTTGAACTTTTTTTGTTTCAAACAAAAAAACATCCAGGCTCGCACCAGATTTGTCCTAAGCAACAGCAAAAGCGATGCACCGCCCGACCTTAAGAGCGTGCGCCACATTTCTTCGGGGCTAGCCGTCGCGTTATCCGAAATGAGATGTAATTTTGACAAAGATGGGTGATTGTTTTCCGACGGGAAAAAGCAAACTTTAGCTGCAAAATTTAATGGCGCGTCGGATTCCAGCTGACCTCAACGCGGAATAATAAAACTGCAGAGTGTCCCGAGGAAAATCTGTATAAACACATTTTCTAAACATATATAAACACTGCATTAAAACAACACGGCAGTAAAACTCCAGCAGTCTCTCCAAACAGCCACTCCCCGGAGGCCTCGTAGAAATCATTAGAGAGGAGGAGAAGGGAAACGGAGAGGCAATGTGTGAGACCAAAAACTGGAGCGGGTGGAAAGGTAGAGAACAGCGAGCTGGATAACCCAGAGACCTTGGTGGCTGACCCTATAAAATTTGAACTCAGGGAGGTTGTGGGGTGGAGGGGGGAGAGAGAAAGGGGGCAAAAAAACCCTCCCCTTAAATATTACAGGAAGACTTAAGCAGTTTGCTAAATAAACTTGGGCTCTGATAGGCTGCTTTGGAGCTCACAGAACCTCTCCAGGCAGCTTGTCTAAATTATCACCGAGGCTACAACCCTGTGTGGGATGGAGTGGGGTTGAGGGGTGGTGGTGGTGGGGGGAGTACTTTTATCCTCTTGCTAACGAGCGGTAACAGAGCACTCGCATTACACCACCACAGCAACCCTCTGCCCCACCTAGAGGGAGGGAGGGAGCCTCAGATTGAGGAGGAGAGGAGGGGGTGAAGGGGAGTCCCACCTCATAAATCGCTGCTGCGGCTTCCTGCTCCTTCGTCTTGATTCGCCCGTAAAAGCCGTGTGAAAGCAATTACCTCCAAGCACCCGACGGGCAACAGCCAATCGCAGTGTGGCGTTTATGTTCCTCATTACCTAGCATCTCCATGGAGATGCCAAGGGAGGCCCCACGGGCGACTAAAGATGGCCGCCAGGTGGTTGGCATGTAGCATGACCTACAGCTAAGACGGTTGGTGCAGGGGGGCTGGTGGAGGTGTTTCTGTTAAAAGGGGGCGTTTTGTTTGTGTTGCAGGATGGGCTTGGAGGCGTTGGTGGAGTCCTACGCATTCTGGCGTCCGTCTCTGAGAACACTCACGTTTGAGGACATCCCCGGGATGGCCAAGCAAGGTAACGGCAACGAACAATGTGCTCCATAGCAACGAGAAAAGTTCAGTCCGAATCACCCAGAACAGCTCATAAGTATTTGTACAGACAGTGGGGGTTAGACAGCTGTTCACAGCACTTCTGTGTTTGTCACAAACTTCAAGATGTGTAATAGGGTTATGTGCAACCTGCACAAAGTAGCTCATAATTGGGAATTAGAAGGAAAAACAAGGTTTCCCTCAGAAAACTTGCTAAGCCCAGTGGTTGGGTGCCAAGGCAATCATTCATCCAGCGGTGCTTCGTGTTTGTAAGTTAAAAATGTTTAAAGTTGACAGAAAATTGGAAAATTATTGAGTCATTGAGATATTGGATGATTAATACCTGAACACCAATTATAAATTCTTTAAAAAATGCAATAATTTTAAGAAGACTTAAATAAATAAGCAATGCTTAGCCTGGTGGGGGCTCAAGTAAAGCCTGGTGGCCCGCCAGGCTTATAATACACTGGAGGAAACCCTATGGTTCATCATGAATGTATTTGTATGCAGGAACCAGCAGTAAAAACCTTGAGACTGGAAGTCTCTCCTTTAAATTGACTGTTTACCAAAACGCCTGAGCTGTAATCGGACTTTGGTTCCTCCTTAGGAATCCCGGGAACTCATGGAGGAGTTGGAACATCATCTCATCTGCTCTCCACATCCCCGTGCTCGTCGCCTTTCCAGGTTTGCCCTCTGAGCCCTCCGGACTACAGCTGTAGTCGGCCCACGCACCCCCTCCACTGCTACGGCAACGCCCCCGAGCCGTTCCCCCCTCCCAGAGGTCCGTCTGGCTACGAAGGTGAAGGATTCCGCTCCCTCGCCCTCCCCGCGGCTCAGCTGGGCTACCTATCCAACCCCGCCCCACAGGGCTACGCCGGCCTGCGCCTCCACACACCACCCTACAGCCTGTACGGCTACACATTCCCCCCCTCGCCACGTCTCGCTGCCAGCCCTGACAAGATGGCCACCGCCAGCCACCAGAGTCCGTTTCACGGCTCTTCTCCTAGTGGGACTTTAACGGACAGCCTCGGCGTGCTCAGTGGAGGACAGCAGGGCTTCCTGTTCGACTCCCGGACTTTAGGAGTGGCAGGTAGCCAGCCGGGAGGCGGTGCATCGCAGGTCACAGCCCATATGGGATGAATTTAACCAGGAAAAGCTGGTTACACCCTGCTGAGGGTGCAAGTGTCTTTTGGTCCAGAGCATTCTATGAATTGAGTTCCCGTGTACCTGACCTGAGAAGAAGGACAGATCAAATAAACACATGAACGTCTCAAAGTTTTATTTGAGGAATGTTTCCTATCTTGTGAGTGCGGTTCTTCTAAGTTACATGTGCGGCGCCAGGAGGAGTGTGTGAGGAAATGACACACGGACGGGGCTAAATCTGGGCAGGTCCAGAAAATCAAAGCGAGCACTTCAATTTCCTGACAGGAAGCCCCTCAACACATTAACCGTAGACCTTTTCACCACAGCTACTTTCAAGACGGAGCTTGAAGGGTGCAGGCGGACTGAGATGGTGGGGGTTAACGTTTCATCTGCCACTTGCACATCTATGAACCAGACGTGAAATCACTGTGACCAACAGAGGGGGAGGAATCGCTCTGTGTTTATTGGTTGACGGGAATCCGAGAGAGGCTACAGTAGCGTCTTATCTGGTTGACTCCGGTTGAGTTTGTGTGTAAACCTCCTTGACGAGGCGCGGAGACCCTTCTGGTTTGCGCCACTTGCAAAACAAGAACGATCCCTTCATTTGTTAAAATATTTGTTTCTTTCTTTTTTATGTCTTTGTTTTGTTTGCACCAACCACTGTGTAGAAGACCTAATGATGCCCACACAGCTCTCTCTGTTTTTAGACTGAACTGCTAAAATGCCACAGGCCTGAGTTTGTAGTGACACACACTACAGGCATGGCTCTTTCACCACTTGGACTAAAAAACACACCAAAGCGTTTTTTCCTCTTTTTCTTCTTCTTATCCAACATCTGGGGCTTGACAAATGTTAACAAGATGACATCATGCTGATGAGAAATCATCTGAGATCCCCCTGTTGTGGACTAAACTGTTGTAAAAAGACACATAACAAACTAATTTGCTTACTCTACATCTGGTCAGGGCAGACGCCCGCTCGGTTCAGCTCTTTGAAAACACAGCTTTCCTGGGGAGAGAGTCACCTCCACGTGGAGGAGGGCAGATGGACGAGCAGACGTGTTTACAAAGAGCCTTCGCACTTAAAAAAAAAAAAAAAAACAGAAGAAAAAATCAACAATGCACCTGTTTTTGCTCTTCAGACTGGGTCAGGTGCATGGATGTCCATCTTTAAACTTGACCCACACGGTTTTCTTCGAAGTCAAACACGGACAGCCTGCAGAGGGCAACACGATTTGTGATCTTTTTCAAGCCAAAATAAAATTATATCTGTTAATATGACGATGTTTGCATGTTTGCAGCCTTTCTCATTCACATGACAGCATGTGGTTTTTTTTGACACAAATCAATTTAATCCGTCATTTAAGATGAAAACATGTACCTTGGCCCGAAAAGCCAAAAACGGAGCACCAGCACCGACTAAAGCAGATAAGAAACCACGAATGAGCACAAAAAGAGAGAGAAAAAAAACATATCCATATAATTTTTTTTACTGTGCAACGGTCATGTAAGCTAATACCTTAAAGTATGCAGAAGTTACTACTCACTCGAGAGAGGGTGTGCGGTAAATGTTGATGTGGGTGGGAAAGTGTGGATACGAGTGTATTTATGTGTGTAGCAACAGGTGGCGGAGTTGCCAGTGAATGTGTGACCTTATCGTCTCAGGGTTCATGTGGATCCCTGAGAACTGACACCTCGCTTCTGCACATGCACGAGCCGACAAAGTCAGACACGACCGTAGAAACCTGCATGGACTGAGGTCACTTCCATTATCTGTGGACATCCGTTTTCAAGCCTGACTTTTCAGTTCATTCCTCTGTAGCTCCGGCTGTGTGTTTGGGGTCTCTGTCTCTAACTCAGGGGTGTCAAAGTCATTTGCATTCTGGGCCGCATCAGGATCAAGCCCTTAAAGGGCCGGCTGTGGCAGAACGTATTGATAAAACCTACCAACAAACTGTTACAACAGTAATAAACAGATGTTTCTGCTTTTGATGAGTAAAATTAAGTAATATTGAACATCTATTTACATTGATGTAATAAAAACTGATCAGATTTGACTGATTTTAAAAGAAAACATTCTGCAGGCCCATCAAATCTGACCAAATTTCCTGTCACTGAGGAATGTAAAAAAAAGTTTACAACATCATACTGCCACCGCCATGTTTCTAACAAACTGCTGGACCCAACCCCCTTTACTTTCTTTAATTTTTAAAATAATTCTCAACCCAGGTTTGTGGAGTGCACAAATGTATTTTCCCACCTGAATTACACAGCATGAATGAAGAAAAAAGCAGAAATGTAATACATGTAACGACAGCACAGACATAGATCTTCTGGTTTCATTCCACTGTTTCTAATTTAATCGACATCAGTCAGGGGCGGATCTACAGGTGAGCAACTGGGGGGTCTAAGTCCCCAACTCAACCCCCGCAGCAGCTCCTTCAAATTTTACGTCCTTAAAATCAGACAAGCACTTAAGTTTGTTGAAGTCTCTTGTGGCCTTCAAATTAAATATTAATTCACCAAAAATTCTTCTCAGGTGAAAAGCAGCACTACCTCGACATATTTTTACTCTAGAAAAAGTAAAAAGAAAGAAATTGTAGATTCAAGAAATTACCCAAATGTAAAAAGGTCCATTTTAGAAAGAAGCCTCTCAGGTAATTGTTGGATCACAATACCTGATTTAATATTTATTAACAATGTCAAACAAAGTTAAGTGCAAATTCTGGTATTTTAATGACTACAATTTGAGGAAAAAATACAAACAAATAGCATAATTACAAATTAACTAAATGATTTATACCTAAAACTTGTCTTTGTTTTATCCCAAAGAGACAGAGATACAATAAAAAAAAAATTAGCAGATTTTTTCTTTTTTACTTTTTTTATCCAAAAAGTGCTTGGATCTAGCAATGCCACCCTGCTAAAACCTCTTATAAACATTTCTAAATCATCTGCAATTGGCAGGGGTTCAAATCGTCTCCATTATTCGAGTTTTCTCGACTTCTATCATCCATTTCTTTCCAACTCAGTTGCCTCCTGTCACTGTTCAGAGGGAGAGGTGCTGACGAGAGAAGCACATGTGAGGCGGTGAGACACGGCGGCCGGACGGAGGGAGGCAGGGAGGGAGGACGGCTTATTTTAGCATCCAGGAATGATTGGCTTGTTGTTAATGAGTGACAGAGGACGGAAACCCTGCCTGGTGCATCTGCACAGCACGCTCAGAAGACACACACGTGGCAAACGCACATAGACATATGTGCACGAGAGGTCAAAAACGTCCTTCTGCTCCCTGCCTTTTAAAAACATCTCCAGGCTCGTGATACGCGAAGTGAAGGTAAAGTTAGTTTAAAGCTACTGGAACATCTCATATGTGCACACCAGTATGTTCTATCACACACACACACACACACGCACGCATGCAGAGACACACTTGTGCATGGTGTCAGTGGTGGAGAGGTTCTCAGCTGAGGCGAGGACATAAACACTCGGGGATGACCAGGTGCCGACGTGACAGATCTGTCACGCTATCTGCCTGGAGGAGAGGGACAGGAGGACGGAGGAGGAGCCCTCTGTGCGTGTGTGTTTTTCCAAGGCCTGATGAATCTTTGCTGTCTTTATCAGTGGCTCAATCAAAAATCTTGTTCAGTTTCTGAGCTGGTGAATTTTAACATATGCAAGTGACATGTATGGCAATAGGGCCAGGGGGGGTCAATAGGTTATCGCGGCAGGTAGGAATCAACCTTTGGTGACAGAGAAGAATGCAAGCAGCAGCGTAGGAGTTTCTCCTGAGGAGTCGGGCTGTTCAACAGGACGGCTACAGCGTAGAAATACAAATAAATAAATAAAAAATACTATTTGGAACCCGATCAGAGATTTGATCCCGCAGAGACAATTGATGATGCAGATGGACGGAGTTTTAAGGTGATATTATCAACCTAAAAAATGCTAGGAACTATGTGCCTTTCTTTTAGATTTATGTCATTATTCCGAACAAATCAATATAAAACAACAAATGACAAAACAAGCATTTGATTTAAAATAAAGAAATTTGTGACCCAAGAGCATTTTCAAGTTAACCCCGGAGCAAAAAATGAATAGCCTATTCTTGGTGCTACACTTAAAAGCCACAAAATCTCACCAAGTTATTTAAGTTTAGTTTCCATTGCAAATATCTGAAAACACTTGGACAAAACTAACTGGTAAGTAACGTTTCAGCAACATATAAGATTTTGTTTTAAGTTAATTTCTTAATGTTGATGAGAAGTACTTGTTCCTCTGGCCGATTACTTCACCTACAACAATATTTTTTTTTCTAGTAGTGAAATAATCTGTAAATGGCACAAGTATTTTTTTTTTATCAATATTAAGGAATTATTTACTCCAAACAAGCTCCTATATCCTGCAGAAATGTTATTTGTATTTGGACCAGAAACTATTTTGTGTTTTTCCAGTGTACGTAGTAAACTAAGGCATTTGGACTGAGCCAACGAGAGCTACCAATCAGTGACGCTAACATTGGTAACACAGGAGATTTAGAGTCAGTAGTTGTTCAAACATGTCAGAGTACATTTTAAAAGGTCACAAATGAATCGTGAAGCTGTCTGCTGCATTTCAGATACTGCCCTCATGCTGAATATTGAGTGTGCTTGAACCAAGCAGAGTCCAAAAAAAAAGAAAAAAAAATTATTCCTACTTTTGTAAATTAGAACCAGAAGCTAAATAGCTCCTATTCTCAAGGAGCTGCAGTGTTTGTAACACGCACATTAGGTCTCCATGGTTGTATGCACATTTTTGACAGAATAAAATGAAAATGTATTTGAAGAGAAAAAAAAGAAAAAAAAAAACACAATGACTGGCTTCCCCGGCTCTTAAGCCAGCTATTGTCTCGACCATTGTGCCAGTTATGAGTCACCCGTTTTCACTGTTTAGTCTATTTTTGAGCTAAGAATAAGATTTTGACTGTGGTTTAAACCTATTTGGCTTAAACGTATTTGCACTGGTTTGAAAAAAAATGAATGAAAAAAAACACACACATATGCAGATTAGTTGCAAACGTATGGCTGTAGTAAAGCCAAGTCAGTCCAGCGGTACATACAGCAGCACAATATCTTTCTGGAATAAAGATAATAAGAAATACCAACAGAAAATTGCAAGCAGCAATAAAGAGCATGTTAGTAATGTTGTAAACACCCAACCTTATCCTTAAATGTATCCGACGTTTCGTATACAACAATGGCGGCTCACGTGTTCGTTTTGTGCTTTATAAGTCAATCCAATGTAACATGGAAAAGAAGATCGACCCCATCGATGCTCCACACTAGAGACTCCAGTCTTGCTTTGTTGTCTTTTTGTTCCCTGAACTTACCAGTTCATTTCCAGCTTCTGTACAGACAGAACACTGAAATAAGTCCTACAACATCCTCACTATTCTCCTGTCAAGTAACTGGCCTCAAAAAGGAGATCCAGAGCTCCTCAATTATTAAATAAAAAATAATAATAATAAAATAAAATTTTTATTTCTAAGTCTCATACTCCATGCTTAGCGCCACTTACAGGTCTGGAGGAGTAACAGTAGCATTTTGGATCATTCTCGATGTTTCCGTGTGATTTAAAACATTTCTGAAAACGGTGGACACAGAAACCAATATACAATGATGTTGTTTTGTTGGATGCTAAAAGAAAACAGTAAAATAAAATAGAATCACAATCCTTTCAAACATCTCAGGTATGAAAGGAGATTTAAAGTAGGCTTTTGTGTCGTCTTGCAACATCACTTTCCGCATGTGGTAGGGATGAAAAATTTCCCGACCCAGCATAAAACCTTTTATTTGTTTGTCAAATTTGTGTTTGTGTTGTGCTGAAAACCAGAACTGTTTGGACAAAGAAAACGCTTCTTATCAAAAATACCTCTTAACAAATGGAACAGAAACATCAAATGAGCGAGAAACGATGAGAAAAAGACGACGTTAGTGTAGATGAATTCTGTAATACAAAGTTCTGCGAGTTCAGCAAGACACGACTAGAACCAGTAGAATCTGTTGCCCTGTGCAGTCAACACCGAAGTTATTATTTGCATAGAGGC
The DNA here is from genome assembly GCA_903067075.1 of Micropoecilia bifurca. Classification (NCBI taxonomy): domain Eukaryota; kingdom Metazoa; phylum Chordata; class Actinopteri; order Cyprinodontiformes; family Poeciliidae; genus Micropoecilia; species Micropoecilia bifurca. Next base: position 3,287 of record CAEGAF010088774.1, on the reverse strand, counting down.
CAGGTCTGTGGTTTGAGAACGCTGTGACCGAAGTGCACATTAGCATATAGGCAGGCGACGGGGCCGAGCATTTGACGCCCAGAATGGAGTTGCGGCTTGCTGGACGTGATTAAGCATATGAAGTGGTGGTCCACAGGTGAGATCATGCTGGACTGTGACGGAGAAGTTCCCTGGAGTAAAAGCTACGGTTTGGCGTAAAAGGCGACGTCCTATTTGTAGCTGAAGAGCAGCAAACTTGAGTCAGAAAAAATTCTCTTAAGGCCTTTCCACAAAGATGTTTGGTGTTCAATGGGCTTGACTTCAGTGACAGGATTTAGATTTGAAGCTTGACATTGTTTTTGCTGGTGAACGGCGGTTAATGAGCCCTAGATTTATCAACAGGAAATGAGAGGACGAGTGGAAAAAGGGCTTTTCTGCCTTATGAAGTGCACCTGTGCTCTGGCTCGGCTGGTTGAGGGCAGGGAGTGTCCTAATGCTGCTGCAGGATCAGCTCAGCTGCGTCTGCGTGACCCGTTAATGGTCTACCAGGTATTTGATGACAGTTGCAAGAATCTGACACTCCGGGGTGTCCATTGCAGCTTTTACATTTTTGTCATCAAATCTGTCCCGTCTGAGCTGATTTATTGCCGTCTCTTCGTGTCATGAATCTCAGATTCCCCTATTAGACACACCATGCACTCCTGTGAGGTTCCACTACAGAAATAATTAAGACACTGTATTTCCCCCTGCAATCTTTTCAAGTCGATAACAAGGACGCGGGTACCCTTTAGGATTTTCTTCCCGATTCTGCAGTGATGGAACAACAAAGAAAATGCTCATTCACGGGACGCGACGGGCAATCTCTGCAGTTTGTGTCACTCTGTGTTTTTGTGGGACGGCAAGACAGACTTTGGGTCGAGCCAAAACGAAAGGAGAGGCCCTGTAAACGTCTGTCAGCTCTTTGGCCTAGCGATCTGTTGCTCTGTTCCTCCCAGAGCGTCTGCTCAACACATAACCTAACGCAGGAAAGTTATTCACAGCTGCCTTAGAGGACAGATTTAAGGGCTGACTAAACTCAAATTATCACCTGACCTGTGCACTTGTTAAAGAGAGAAAGCTAAACCTCACGAGTACGTCCCTAAAAGATTATGTCGAACGCCGCAAAAAGAAATGATGGAAGAACTCCGAACCAGACCCCAGAGTCAAGGAATCTTTCCAAGATGCACAAAGTAAAAGAAAATTGCATGTCGCAAAGAGCAGACCACACTTTAAGTTACACATTGGTAAGGAAAATGCATTTGCAGGGGCACCCAATGCTGAACAGTTTGTTCTGGTATTGATTTTTGCTTGGTGTTATTCATCTGGTGAGACGATTAAAGTTTGGAGAAGCAAAGAATATTGGTAGTTCAACATTTCGACACAGAGAACTCAGTAGGGACAGTCACACCCAACAGCTTGGCATTCTCTCTTCGTGCTGGTCAACAGCTTGGTCACACACTATTAATAAGCAAGTGTTGCAACTTATTGGAAAATGTTCAAATAAAATTACAACGCCGGCATCTGAGACGCAGACACACAAACACAACAGACTGACAGGCTGAAAAACTTAAAGGTTTTTCGGCCTTCGTCTTGAGAAACGAATGCCACTTTGGTTGGGTCAAGGCTGGGGCTAGAGCTGAGGACATGGCTTCCTCTGTTTTAAATAGTTGCAAAATGGGAATCTGCTTGAAATTAAAACAAATTAAAATACCCAACAGTGAAGTGTGCTTCCATTTATTTGGAAAAAATAAAGCTATTCCTTAAAAATTAGCATAGGAGCACCTATGCATTAAAACAATTAAATGTATTCTTCCAAAAAGCCTTTATTAAAGTCAGGCCCAGTACATTTAGAACACAAATGGACCATTTCTTATTAGGCATTTCTTTAAAATGAAGAATGTTATTTTCTTCAAAAACACTAATTTAAGCCTCATGTGTACCTTGTGTACTTTATTGTTAAGATTTTGTCTTTGTATACTGACTGCATACATTTCTCATGACAAATTCCTTCCTGTCCCACATTTTTAACGAGTAGTAGTGAGTTTGATGAGCTAGTTCTTATCCACCAGGGGAATCACTTTGCACCTGTTAGAGAGGCACAAAGGAGCTGCGTTTCCATTACGAATGTGTGCAAAACTTTGTCCATATTCCGCTCATGTCGAAACAACACAGTTTCACAATTGCTGTTTCTATTAATTATGAGACGCAGATAAAATCGCACGTTTGTTCACCGGATAAGTCTTAACAAAAAACATGCCTTGACGTCATCCTTCTACCACTTCCTGTGTCCTCTTCGTATTTTTCGCCAGTGGCAACAACACCACGACTTGCATGGTGCGGAAAAATATCTTTCCATTGCAGTTTGCGAACTACACTCATTTCGATAAAATCGCTTCATAGAAAGTTGATTTCCATTAAGCACATTTATTTTTCATAGATCCAATTCGCACAATTTTATGGCCGATAGAAACACAGCTACAGTCTAAATTGTTTTATTTTATTTTTTTAACAATGAGCTTCACAAATAAAATTGTAACTTACAGACGGGGTCTTGCAAACATAGGAAGGGGTCGGAATAATCAAAATCAGCCACGTTTGCGCAGACAAGCAAGGAATTTGACTTCGGTTCCACGTTGCTGTCAATGAAGGCAATCTAGATACAAACGCAGAAAAAGAGAAAGCTTTATTCTCACGTGCTCTCGGCACCCATTCGCTCTGGCATCCTGTTGCTCACTGGGATGCTGCGCGCGGACCCCTTATCTCTACGTATGCGTGCGTGCGTGCGCGCGTGTGCGTGTTTTTGCGTGGACGCTGCCCCGTCTGAGACTTACCGCGTACATTTATAGTCAAGCGGCCCATCAATCTTAATAGAGGAGACGAGCGCAAAGAGCCGATGAAACGCCAAACATGATCACTATTCAGTCAACGAGGGCAAGGAGAGGAGGAGGAGGAGGAGAGGGAGGGAGAAGAAGGATGAGGTGAGAAAGACAGAGGTCGCAATTTGTTTATCTCTGTCGGTGATAATAATGATCTGATCCATGTCTAGATGACGGCGTGACAACTGGTGAACAGGCAGGCAAACGTTTATTGCTTTGTAGATTCCTTCTTCTATTATTATGATGTAAATTTGCTCAAAGTCTATCACCAGAGAGAAGGAGGTCACATGATGGACGGGAGATAGTCCTGGAACGAGCTTGTGTGTGTGTGTGTGTGTGTGTGTGTGTGTGTGTGTGTGTGTGTGTGTGTGTGTGTGTGTGTGTGTGTGTGTG
>CAEGAF010088767.1:0-15522 GCA_903067075.1 Micropoecilia bifurca | reverse complement strand
CTCTGATTGGCTAAGCAATGTAACGTGATCCTCTGATTGGCTAAGCAGTGTAACGTGATCCTCTGCAGCAAGTGATGGCAAAGCGGGGCGTCATCACCACTTTACACAAGTGTATATTTACCTCCTGGCAGAGGCTCCGCCGAACCCCTGAGACCAGTTCGATCGAACCAAGGTTAAGAACCACTGCAGTACATGGCATTGTGAATCAAAAGTTAGAAATGATTTTCAAATATATTAAATTATAATTTATATAAAAACCTGAAAAATGTCAGATCTCAGACCCTTTTGGGGGGTATTTCTCCACCACTATTACGCTTTTGAAAAATCTTTGCTCCAAAATATTCCAGGCTGAATCAGATTGGATTCCAGGGTCAATATTATTTTATTCAAGTCTCATCTCAGATTCTAATTAGGATTTAAAATTTGGCTAGGATTACTTAGGATATCAACTTTGACTAGGCCATTATAATGCTCTACAGATGCTTTGATCTAACCATTTTGTTGCAGCTGTGTAAAATGATAATTTAGCATTATAAATCAGTTCTGACCAGCTCACATGTCACTGCTGAATAGCACCTTCTTCCACCTCTTTGAATTGTTTTTACAAATCAGGACAAATCAAAGACGGGAACTTTAAACGTCACTTTGTTTCTTATTAACACTGTTTCATAAACTCTAAATGAGTCAATCTGTTGACCAGAACACTGTTAGTCATGCACTATGACTAACAGTGTTCTGGTCAACAAATTGACTCATCTGAGCTGTGAATCTCTGGAAAAACTGTCTGCAAGCCTCATGGCAATGATTTGAGTTTCTTTTTTCACAACCTTCTCCCTGACCTGTCTGCTGTGCTCCTTGGTCTTCATGATGCTGTTTGTTCAGCAACATTGTTCTCTAGCAAACTTGAAGCCTTCACAGAAAAGCATCATGCAGGTGTTATGACTATTTACTCATGAATTGACTTTCAAACCTAATTGATTGCATTGGGTTGTCTTTAGGAGTACCACATTGAGAACAGTTGAAGGCAAATCATAGCTACACTGTTTACATTTTTATTTGCAGGTTCACTGAAAACCATATTTTCACTTATTTTTTCATTTGTCCTTTCATACGGTTTTGTTACCTTTTTAGAGATGCCCGTCTTATTTCCCATCAGAAACAAACTTCTTGGGTGAATAAAAATATTTTTAGATTTAAATCTGACAGAGGTATAAATAATTTTGTGCTCAACAGTATTCATTTCCTGTACAAACAAAGACTAGAGGGCCAATGTTGTTTCAGCTTTGTACTACCTGCTCTGAATGGTCACTTTACTAGCCTGTGAAGGACTCAGAGAGAGCTTCTATCATCCATATGTCACAGTTAGAATTTATGTTTTTTCTACTTATACAGACTCGAAAAAAGTAAAACAAACAAAAAAAAAAAAAAAACAGGTAATTCCCATAACTTCAATCCCCCTTTTCAAATAAATTGTGCCACATTTGTAAGTTTATAAATGACACTGATCAAGTTCCATTTGTTGCCAACACCAATGCAATCAGACTGCCAGCACAGGATAGTCATGGCAGGCCTCCTAGCAGTCCTGAGGGACTGGGAATGCACTGTGTGTTTTGGATTCTCGGGGTAGAGAGCTGTCAGACACCCAGTAAACTGTAATCTGTACAAGACTCCCTACCATTCCTGAGTGCTGACAGGGTGAGGAATTGGTCTTCATGTGGTGCTGTTTGTTTGGGCTGCTGGTTGTCACTGATCTTCCTCGCTATTTGAAACTTGTGCTTAAAATAATACTGTAACACTCCCCAAAGGTTGCCCTACAGCAAGGGGGTTGAATGAAGCCTTAAGGAGAATTTGATGAGGGTCCCATCTTCCTACTGACAGCATCACCACCACTAACAGTGTTTCAACAGATTTGGTCAAGTCTGAGAGACTGAGCCATTTAATTGGCTGAGCCTAAAAACAATCATGATGATTGGCTATTATTTGCTGTTGATATGTATTAATTAACAAACCAAGCTTCAACACAAAGAAAAAGTTAAGCTTTCAGATTGTCACTAGGCAGATTGTTATCTGTGCTGAAATTGTGAAATCAAATATAATAATTTTCTTACTGAACAAATTTAAAATTTCAGATCTATGGTTTGTGTTGAATTTCAAGCATTTATGGGAGGCCTCTGATAGTTTGGGGTCCTAAGCAGCAGAAATCACATTTGCTTTGTGCTGGCTCTGGTGGGGGTCTTGTCAAGATCAGTCAAACCTGGCAAATGACAACTCACGTCTTTTTTAACAGAGTTCATGCTCACAACAACCTGACTGGCAGCACCTGCATTAGCAGAACCCCAAGACAACAGTCAACCGCAGAATGAGCAGTTTTACATTGACATAGGAGATCTGGCATTGTTTTTATGCATGCAACCTACATATTCAGCTCTGCAACTCAATAGGAACATGAAAGAGAAAGTCATGTGTGCACTTCAAGGAGTGTAAGCCTGGCCACAAATTCCACCATACCTTTTGGAAATTATAAAGAAATCTTTTGAGCTTAAATTAATTTAGCTCGAGAAAGTTTGAAGGATATTGATTCAAAAAAGTAGCAGAGGAAGAAAGGCCATTTTAATAATTGCAAGAAAGTCTTGGAAGTAAATCTACTTCTGGATATGCAACAGGAGAGCATAAACTGCATTGGATTATTAAGTGATTTGCAAATAATAAAATTCCATGTTGTGCAATTTGTTTTTCCCACTGAGCTTCATTTCTGAAACACATTTCTTGTTCTGGATGCTTTCATGCTTGTAACATTTATCACATATATATAATTGGTCCTGATTTTCAAACAACCCTCTTTGTGACTGTAATTCGTTTTCAGTTTACCACCGTAAGCGCTTGCATAATGTAGTCATCAGCACTGCTTTTGTGCCAGACTATCATTAGGTGTCAATCAGTAGAACAGCATGAGTCCATTGTTAGGAACTGTGTGAAATTACCTGCATGCATCACTTATATTTATATGCATCCAAATACAAAGAACACATTCTATGAGGATGATTTTAATCTTCAGAACACCACTAAATTATTTTGTTTTTATCTCTTCTTTAAAAGTGTCTGAATATGAATCAGCAATGAAGTTTCAGAGAGATGTAAAAATATAGACTTCAAACCAAACGTTTGAAGTGAAAACACAACCTTTTTTTAACTGTCTGACTTTAAATTAGGCTAAATGTTTAATGTCTTAGGTCAGTTAAGAATATTAAACTAGGCTTTTAAATTGTATGCCTGGGGTTAAACCCTTTGAATGACTCATCCTTCCTGACAGGACAAAACCGAGTTCAGTTAGAAGGTTGCATTACTCACGCAAACTTTTTTAGCTCTCCCTTCATTTTTTCTATAGGATTGACATCAGGGCTGTGGGAGGGTCACTGAAAAACATTAATCCTGTTGTGCCAAGGATACTTTATAACAAATTATGTGGTATATTTAGTCTCATTTTCCATTTGTAAGACCAATTTTTACCTTAGCTTTAACATCCTGGCTGACATCTTAAGATGTTGACTCAATATGCTCACATAATGTTCTTTGCATCTATTGTGAGAAGTGCACCAGTCCCTCCTGAAGCAAAACACCAACACACTATGGTGCTGCCACCCATACTGCACAGTACAGATGGTATTCTCAGCCTTTTTTTCCTTAGGCAATATAGTCAAACACTTCAATTTTGGTGTCATTAAAATACAGGATATGTTTTTTGTGTTTAATTTTCATTTTTTTGTTTTGTTTGTTTGTTTTTCCAAAAAGGTGTAAATTTGTCCCTGTGTGGATTTACAAATGGTACACTGGCTTTTTAAGTTACTTTTGGAGTAATGGCTTCTTAATCTCTGAATGGGCTTTCAGTCGTCATGGGTACAGGACACACTTCACTGTAGATAAGAATCATTTCTTAGCTTTTTCTTAGCTAATGCATTTTGCTCCACATCTTTCTCTGCACTACAGAATACATTTCCTTCCTTAACAGTATGATGGCTGGATACTGTTATGCTGATTATGCTTGCATAAAATTGATTGAAAAATTGAGTATGCCACCTTCAGGCATCTTTAAATTGTTCCCAAAGATGAACCAGACTAGTGGAGATCCACAATTCTCTGATAACTTGCTTGATTTGTTTTGATCTTTTCATAACATCACAGAGGGAAGCAAAAATTGTGAGAGCATTTTAAAGGATGCGGCTTCTGAACCAAAAGAAGTGATATGGAAAAAAAGTTAAAATGAAATAAAAAAAATTCCTCCCTCAGTATTTTCATGTTTAACAATCATAAATAATATTGGTAATGCTCACTAACCTAAAATCAGTAAAAGATCGGTTGGATTTTATGCCATAAAACAAGCACAGAAAAAAATATGATATGCTTCTTTTTATATTTTGCAAGTAAGCATATGGCTTCAGCTGCACTTTCAGTCATCAGCTGAATCATTTAGAAGTGACTCACAGTAGAGAAAAACATGGTGAAGATGTAGACTGAAGCCTCCAGCAGGTAGTGGCTTCGAATGGCGATGGCCACAGGCGGGACGAACATCAGGTTGCTGAGACAGAGCAAGAGGGTGGAGAGGAGCTGGAAGCTGTAAGAATAGGCTTCGGAGTTGTCGGTGCAGCCCCAGCCATTCCAGCCTATTAGACAAACACACTGTCAGAGCTGTAGCCTGACGGAAGAAAGGAGAGATATAAAGGAGCTTCTGTGTCGTTAAGTTGTGTTAAACTCTGCATGAACTTTGGAAAAGTCTTCTTAAATCTTTTTGTGGATGGAAGATGGAAGAAATTTGAATGAGAGATGAAACAGGCCGTTCAAAATATTTTCCTTTGAATTTTGTCCATTTCTTAAAGTGTATGAAAAATGTATGACTTGATAAGAGTCTCATCAGCATCAGCAGTAGCAGCAGCAGCAGTAGCAGGTCTGTATCAGGAACATCAGAGTTTTGTGAAGCTGTTTATCTTGCACAATAGGACCTCCTGGAGTGAAAACCTTCCTATTCTCAACCATCTCTGCTTTGTTGCAATACATCACCATCAAGGGGCCAAAAGAATAAGACGGTTTGGAAAACTATCTTTGCTTGGTTGTTTTTCTGTCTGATTTTAGGCCAAGACATAATGATTTAGAGTACTTACGGTTTTTGGGTCAAACTATCACAAACTAAGCTCTGAATGTACACAGTATTGACCAATGCGATGCCCAGCAAAAACATTCACATTCCTCAAACTCTTTCACATTGTGGCATTACAGTCACAGAGTTTGGTGTTACTGAGATAAACCAACCTGCTGCATTTAGGAAAATGAAACATGGTTTTCAAGTTTGTTTTAGCAAATAAAAATATTTTTAAAAATATGCCGTGCATTTATATGCAAGTTCCCTTTGTCAGCATTTCAGTCACATTTCATGGTCTTTTTATTTCCACATGATGGATTGAACAGTACAAGAACCAAGCCTGGATTGCAGTTTTATAACCTCCGCCATGCTGTTGCTTGTGTTCTCACTAAAACCAGGGTTCATCACCAGCTGTAACATCCTTACAGTTTAGTGGAACAAACTTCCAGAAAACTACAAAACAGCTGAATCATCAAGTTCCTTTGAATCAAGGCTAAAAACACATTTGTTTAGAATTGCATTTGGTTAATACCAAACGGAACATCAATCAACATACTTGATCTTTGATGATGGCATTTGACAAAATGAAATGTTTATGGTGACTGTGTGAAGTTTAAATAATGCAAAGCACTTTGAATTACCTTGTTGCTAAAATGTGCTTTACAAATAAATTTGACTTGATTTGACTTCATTGGTTACTAATTCAGTTCACAAAGAAAATATTGTGAAAATGATTCTGTCCATTTGGCCCAGTATCTAGGGTGCAACATGGAAAAGTTCAAGATGTACAACACTTTTACAAGGCACTGTATTATTGAGGTTTTGCTGAGTTAAGACAGGCCAAGGGCAAGTGCTGATTGCTGTGGTTCCGCCAGGAAGCAGAGGCTCACATGAAGTATGACAATGGATTCAATGGAAGAGAAACGGGCTCGGATAAAACAAGATCAAAGGCAGGATTTAAAAAAAACCTCCCAGGACAGGCTTTGTTTGGCTTCATAAGCTCATCTTTTATTGAAAAGCTGTTTGTAATTAAGAGTGTTTTATTGTCTCATCAACAGCTTATAGGACGAGATTAATGCGAGGCTTCTTGGACAGTGGTACCTACCATGTAATTGCCATAATGTTTGTTCAGTTCTGGAAAACGGCTTGCCCAAGCCCATGTGGCTGACATTTCCATTTTCCGTCATCCTCCGTCATAAATTTCACAATTAATCAGAAATTATTAGCAGCAGATATGACCTATTTCTCTTACTTTTATCTAAAATTGAATATCATTAATGGTGATGCATTTTCTTCTTATGTACTGCTAAATAAACAATGAGGGAATTGTTTAATGTCTACTAAAAAAGACATTAGTAGATGACTTCATCTGAATTTAGCTCATAGTGGGAACAAAATCAAAGCAAGTAAAAAAAAAGAAGAAGAAGAAGAGTTGTCCTATTAAGTGGCTAATACACAGAGCTCTGCACTGGCTCCTGCACATAAAGTGTTACCTGCTTTGCATTCACATGCAGCATAAAGGTAGTTGTTGGTTCGCAGAAGCTTGCACTGTCCATATGTCCCGCAGTCATTGATGCATGGAGTAAGGTATGCACGCATATAAACCTCTGCAGTTACATTGGTGCATGCTTCAAACCTGAGGACAAAAACACAAGCAGGCAAAGGAGAAATAGAACGGAAATTTGAGTTGGCAAGGTTTTTTTTAAGTCTTTTTCAATAAGTAACATTAAGGGTCTTTTATTTTGTATGTGCTTTATTTTATTAGCAGTTATCTTACAAGGCTAAATAAAATCCATTTCATTCTTTTTTTCTTAGTACTGCAGAAAATGTGTGTGATTTCATGATACATTTCAAATGCCAAGTAACTGCTTACTGATACGCTTCTGTCTGTTCATAGCAGCTTTAACTGATCTCTTTTTGATTTGCGCTTTCAACATATAAAAATCATTGTGAGTTCGAGCCAAACACACTGCCACTTTTCAGCTGAAGCAAGCCTGGACTAATTTAGCATGTGAAATGTAACACACCGTTATGTGAATGCCATCACCATTTCCAAACCTCAGTTAGGCTCTCAAATGAAGATAAGTACAAGTCCCACACCATCTGTTATCTGTAATGCAAATTCAACTGGAACTCCCAAGAGATCCTGCAAAACCTAATATTTAATTCAATTCCTTTCAGATCTTTTGAATTGTAAAAAATTTGGCAAAATTGCTCAATCTGCCCAACAATACAAAACTTGGAAAAATGATTTTGTTGAATAACTTTATAGCTTTATTTTTTTTTTCCATCTTCTTTCGGCAACATCTCTCACGCACGCTTAAAATAAATCCTTAGTGAAGAAATGTGTGTACTTATTGAATTCATCTGCAGAGCACAAACAGTTGGAGAGAACATTTGATATCATAAGATATAATAAGATATAATCTAGTCCACAAACAGTAAGAGCTGTGCCCTTTACAGAAAGCACAGCAAGCTGACAGTTTGGTTCTGCTTGATGCTGGTAAAGATCCAGTCTGCACCTTTTATACTGTAATGGCATCAAAATAATCACAGCTCACCTTTAACATTTTAGAGATGATACGAAATACTGAATCATCATACTTACCTTGCATTTCTTAATGTACAACACAGACATACTCTTCCATGTCATGTCCATCTAAAGCCAAATTGTGCTGCCAGATGACAGATGGGAGAAAAGCGTGTCCCCAAATCACTGGGCTAAATTATTAAATTTGGTAAACAAAGTAGCGACTGTTTGAAGATGTGCTATAAAAATACTTTACATCCTGTGTTGTGATTGTCTTCCTGCAGAACAGAGCAAACATTGTCTCACCGAGGTTGCTGTGGGGCGTTGGGACCGAGGCTGTGAACTGATTATGAGAACATCAAAAATTTATGAGCAACAGTCAACCAGCTCATTTCAGTGAATTTTTGCTTGTAAATCCTTTTTTTCCTTTCTGGGTAAATACTCCTGAGAGTACACTTTATAGACTTTTTCCACTTTAAAGGCCCAGTTAGATATTTTGGGAAATGTGTTTATTCACCTTCCTGCTGAGAGCTGGAACAGATGACAGATACCTCGCTCCTGTGTTGTCAGAGGGATTCTGATACATACAGAGCAGTTCAGGCCTGTTATTCTTGTCTTTTGCTAAGTTCAACTGGAATAGCTGTCAAAAACCTTAAGACCATAAATATAAAAATGCCATTATATGTCTTATACTACATCTGTGTCAAGAAAGCAAATATGGACATACATTTGTAAAGATGTGATTTATTTGCAGCTGAATTAAATTTCTCTGTCAGACACCATAGTAATCTTACCCGTGTTCAGTGGCACATAAGGAGCGCAGACTGAGGTACCAGGTTCCTGTTTGTGGGTAGGGAATTCTCAGTTTGGTAATATTAGAGGACACGTTGACAGAGAGGAAAAACCCAGCAACTGATTCTGATTGAAAAAAAGAGAACAGCAATAAAACTTTGGACAATTGTTGAGTTACAAAAACACAGAAAATTAAAACAAATAACTTACTGTTTCAATTTAAATTAAAAATTCAGATGTTTTTGCTTAAGTTTCCAGGTATTCAAGTTTTGCTAATCTATGATGATGGATGAATAAATGACCAGAATGGTGAAAAAAGTAATGAATGTACAAATTTACAGATGAATCATTTGAAGAAATGAACAATTTGTTCCAGCTTCTATTCTTTACATATCTATACCTGGAAACTGTGAAGGAATCAGAATTGGTTGAGTTAGACTTTTTTACTGACAAGGTCAAATAAATCCAGTTGTAATCTATTTTTACCCATTCATTTTTAAAATAAAAGTGACATATTGAAATGCATTCAATAAGCCAATATTCAAAACTAAACATAGAATCCATATCACACCATCCCACATCAAGCAGATGAATACATGCAACTTTTTCTCCACAATGACAAAAAAATCCCACTGATTGTGGCCTCAAAAACATTTAAACAATGAAACTAAACTATTGTACTTAACTGTGTGTTCAGCTGTGGGCTGAATACACAGTCTCACAACTTTGTCTTATTCCTCATGAAGCTGAATTGCATCCCTACTTACAGTATGTATAACCAAATGTCTGAAGGGGACATTATCACAGAAGCTGCTCTCATAAAATGTTGGACTTTTACTGCAGACAGATGAGTTTGATGGGGGTTTTGATGTTGACCCAGAGCTCTGCTGCTACACTAAACACTGGAATTACAAACAGTCCAGTCAAATTTCTCCAATTGGTGATAAAAAAAATCGACAAGACTCTCTACATGAAGGGTTTCCTGACCCTTTATGCACTCACTTCACCAGGCAGAAATTCCACAGCTTGTGCTCCTTCTGCACCGGTGGTTCAGCTGGTCAACCACTGGTGCTTAAGATGCTCTTACTAGAATCTATTTTGATAGTTGTCTCTGCAATCTACTCTGTGTGGACAATTTAAAATGTCTGAATGTCTAAACATGGTGGTCAGACGGGTGAATTGTAGTCTGTGAAAATGACAGATGGTGTTCAGATTTTTCCACCGTTTTAAAAATCCAGTCAAAGATGGAAAATATTTGGTTATTGTGACCTCTGGTAGGAACCCAAAATATTCCAAATTTATTCTTGTCACAAGGTAATCCAACGTACCTGAATCACATTTTAGCGATGAATTTTCTCTCAAGAAGAGAGGCATTCCGTGATTAAGGCAGCTGAACACAGTCAGATTTGCTCCTTTCAGCGTCGACTGCAGGGAAAAGAAACAGAAGAAAATGCCAATCATCCATACGACCATCAACCATCTGCTGTCGTCTTGGCGGTGAGCTCATACTATTCATGATTACCTTAGGCCTCTGCTCCCCTCAGCCATGAAAGAATATACTTTAAAACTAACAAATCAAGTGAAACCGCACAACGTTTGTCTGCCAGAGGCACCTAGATGAAGATGTTGGCAGTTTATCTCCTCGCAGCATCAATTATACAATAACATGCTCATGCATTAAAAGGAAATTCAGAAGAATTATTCAGGCGTTGGAAGGTGCATATGCTGATATAAAATAGCTCTTGCGGTAGAAACAGAAATGGAGGCAATCAGATTTAGTGTCAGCATAGAAACAACAGGACAAAAAGCAGTAATAAAATAAATGTATTCATAAATTATCAGAGGGTATTCAAGCACTTTATCTGACACTTTACAAGTTGTCTTGTCCTTTCCTGTGAATAAAGCAACAAAGTAGTTTATTACTAAAATAAAATCTGTCCATTATTGTATTGGGTAAGCACCCTCAAAAACAGTAAATGTCATTTTGTCTCAGATAATAAAAAAGGAAATCACAGAACAATTCTCCAGCTATTAAATGCATTTACTTGTACCCAAAGGGGATGGGGACATCTTAAGGCAATTATTTCCAGGATTTATAAGATTTCTCTCACCTCCTCACAGCAGAAACGAAGCATAGTGTATATGGAAGGAGCTGGAAATGTTCTTGATTAATGCAATGACAAACACTTTGCCAGGTGCTGAGATTTCAGGCTTCCTAAACTCACCATCTGGTCTGTACTCTCTTGATGGTTAAACTAAATCAAGTCCACTGGCATTTTAAGACATTTTCTCCCCCTATGCTTTGTTGTAGCTCTACCCTAAAATCTGAAGATGAAGAATTAAGTAAGAAACACTCAAGTGAAAACTGAAAGCGCCTGCCAGACACTGGTCAAGAGGAAGCAAAGGGGTAATGGTTTCTTGACTTTTGACACAAGCGTATTGGTTTTTGCCGCTGTGAATTTCTGCCATCCACTCAGAGATTCTTTATAGCGGAAATAATTAGAGCCAATTCCTTTATTCAAATGTTATATCTCTCACCCAGCAAAAGGTGGACTGATTCCTACAGGCATGGGGTCAATCAGTACCCGAGGAGGCGTGATTTGAAATATGCCCTATGTTGTTGATGAGTAACGATATAGTGAAGCAGGGATTGGGGCCTCAGCTGCATCAATGTATGTCCTGCTTCGATCCATCACAGTGAAGAAGGAGTTGAGATGATAAGCAAAGTCCTTGATTTACTGGTTAATCTACCTTCTGACCTATGTTTGTGATAAATGGACAAATGACTGAAAGAACAAGATTCCAGATACAAGCAGTCGACAGCCCCTCTCCTCATCTTTGAGGCAGAACCCAGCCAGGGATACAGAAGAAGTGTTCAGTAGCTCATCACCAGGTTTTCATTCTTGTTGTCCTTTCGAGTTTTTTCAAGCAGGTCCCATTAGGGGGGAAAACTCAGCGGAAAACCAAAAACTCGTTGGAGGGACTATAAATCTTTCCTGGAACGCCCATGTATCCATTGCCATTGCAATTCTCAGATATAGGGATGGTTGGATGGATTTTACATGGCAGACGTGAACTGTCATGGTCTCTTGTAGATTATTCTACTTATGCTGCCTCAGCCAGAAAAGCCCCGATAATGGCCCTGTACAAATTAAAATGGCTATCCCCCCCCCCTTTCTCTTTTTTATTTTTAACTGACTGATTAAAAAAAGAAGAAGAAAAAACTACAGCACTGGACTGATGGAAGTATGGACAGACCAAGTGTCAGACTGGCAGGTGGAGAGATGGGTAGACAAAAAGATATATGGACGAAAAACAGATTGGTGGATAAACGGATGGCTGGATGGATGAATGGATGGGTGGACAAACAGATGGATGAATAGATGATGATTTACTGAGGATTCAGATGTTTAATATCTCCCTCTGAATAAAGCCTATCCAAATGAAGATGCGACACCAATATGGTATTTCACAGATGTAAGGAAGCTACAGTCAAGCATAAAAATAAAGTCTGTAGATTTTATTTCATTTTTCAAGAAACTGCACCTACATCCATCCCCCTCACAACCTCACAGAAAGCATTCTGCTTAAAGGAGTCAGAATTTCTCAGCGCTGATCAACTGTTGAACTCTACTATCTTTACAGGAGATCATGTGTTGGGCAATCCCTTCTCTTCACTTGTCGTAAACATCCTGGTTCACCGGTAAACACCGGGAATTAAGGAAGAGAGATTATCTCAAGATACACATGATTATTTTGCGCATTTCATCTTTCTCAGATTTATTATCTGAACTCCCTCAGCACGGGTGAAACCAGGAAACTGTTTTGTTCTGAAACTCTGCTCTGCAGATCTGTGTGGTGCCTAAATTAAGATTTTTACGATAACTTCCGAGGCTCCGTTTGTCTTCCACGTTTATCTACCTTCGGCACTCCGTATCTGTACTATCCAGATACAAAGGCCAGCTCTGTTAAAAGGATTTAACACATCTCATAAAATAGCTTTGCCTCCAGGCCATTATTTGATTCGCTTTTAATTAACCATAATTTCTGGTTCTTGTTTAAACCCCATTATAGATTCATGTTTGTAATTTTACTG
The DNA here is from genome assembly GCA_903067075.1 of Micropoecilia bifurca. Taxonomy (NCBI): domain Eukaryota; kingdom Metazoa; phylum Chordata; class Actinopteri; order Cyprinodontiformes; family Poeciliidae; genus Micropoecilia; species Micropoecilia bifurca. The sequence continues at coordinate 2,973 of CAEGAF010088767.1, read as the reverse complement.
CTATTTGCTTATTTATTATTTTGCTTATCCTATTATTTATGTCCCGTGTATGTAAAGCACTTTGTAGCATTGTTGTAAAACATAGCCACATCAATCACATTTAACAGTGTGATTTATATGCCGGATCCATTATGCATCAGTTAGTTATGATGGCTGAATGTGAGTGGCAGAGGCATAATTCAGTTTGGAGTGCCATCTACCAACAAATTACTAATCAAGGTTTCAGGACGAGGAGGGAAAAACGAAAAGAAATTTCATGAATAAAGCAAGAGAAGAATAACTTTTCAATGCATAAATAGGGGAAAGAAATCATGCAATTTTGCTTTTTAAAAAAATTCAGCCCACCACAACCACAAAGTTGAAATGTTCAGCATATATTCAGCACAGCTGTTTATGTTCACAGCTAAACAAAAAAGCCAGCCCTCTTGACTTTCACCAAAATAAAATCCAATTCTTGTAAGAAGTCAGCTAATTAATAGAGTGAACGTGCGTTACAAACCATAATCTGAATATGTAAAGAGTATGGGCACCATTCCAAACCAAGGAAAATATGTTAATATTGGTAAAGGCTTGAGAGTGAGGTGGATGTTCACTTTCCAGCAGAACAATATCTCCAAACACAGAGCTGAAAATGGAGCAGGTTAGACCAAACCATATTTGAGTTAGGGTGGCTTAGTTAAAGTACCGACCAATATCCAAATAAGAATATGTGGCAAAACTGTGCACAGAAACACATTTTTTTGTAAAACATTTATCTCTATTAGCAGTAAAAAGTGTTTGCATCTCCCTTTATTTGCTGAATGTAAAAGCATGCCACTTCAGTTTTTAATTTAAGCAAAAAAATAATAATTTTAAAAGCCTGTAACAATCTCCTTCTGCTTCAAAATTATTTGCCCTTTAATTTCTGCTTATCACATTACATCCAAGTAAAATACAATGACAATGTCAAAATGTTTTAAGAATATGAATATTTTTGTAAGGCGTTGCATGTGATTAAAAACTGAGAATTTCAATGTTGCTTAGTAACAGTAACACAATCAGTAACACAATTCCAGGCTTTTCCATCTGAAAAAAGAATAAAGTAATGGATGAAAATATTTCTAATTTTTGCTAGTTTTTTTTTTAAATTCACATATTAATAAATGAAAATTATTGAACCAAACCCAAAACAAGTATTTCAAAGCAATTTTTTATCAAACAAAACTAAAAAACAGACTTGAAACCGTTCAGGCTTACGACTCCCACCTCTGATGCTCACCGCATCTGTTCTTATGCAGCTTTTACACTTGACTGCAATCACTTGTGAATTCTTTTATTCACTGGACATAATTAAGAAAGCGTATGACAGCCTGTCTAAGGTCTCACTGAGGATGATGATGTGTGTGTATGAGATAAAATCAAGTCAATATGGTAAGAAAAACCTCCAACAAGTTGTTTGAAAGGACTTTGTCAAAGCACTGACTATGCCAGAGCAACTTAACCTCAAACACTTTGAAAAGGAAAGATCCTTGACTAAAACATTATTAGAGGAATTTGCTGATCTGATTCCCACTTGAGTGCCACTGCTCCTTCGGTTCATATGTTTAGTTTATTGGCAGCCCAACCTTTGCAGCGAAGACAGTTTGTGAAATTTCCTCAAGGTTTAGAAGTCTAATTATGGGAATGCTTGATCATACTTCCAGGAGTGCATTTGTAAGGTCACACACTGATGTTGCACTAGAAAGCCTGGCTTCAAGTCTCCACTCTAATCCATTCCAAAGTTATTCAGGACTGTTGAGGGTCCGATAGCGATGCATGATTCATCATATCACAGGTGTCTACTCTTCTGCAGAGGAGCCATGCTTTCCACCACTGTATCTGCAGCTTTGTACTACACTTGGTGATGTGAGCTTTGGATGCAGCTGATCAGGCATGAAAACTCATTTCATGAAGCTCACACACTCTTCAGCTAATCTGAAGGCCATGAAGTTTTAAGATCTTTATCTCTGCATACGGTATGTAACCTCTCTGCACCCTGATCCTCAGCCTCCGCTGACCCCACTCTGTGATTAAATGCAGCCCATCACTGAAGCAGCTTCTGCTGTTCCAACTTCCTTCCACTTTGTTTTAATAAAAACAATTGACTGAGGATTATTTAATAGTGTGAAAAATTCACAAGTGATCTTATCACACATCCTTTAACGACATATTGTTAAAATTCACCTAACGGCTGCAAACAACCCAGTCTTTCACACTTCCTAAAGTTTGGGCTAAAAGGTAAACTTTTGATGAGATCCAAGAAAAGCAGATGTGATGTTTCTTTATAGAGGTGGGTGACCCTCATAGAAGGACAATCATCAATGCAGTTCTCCCTCAGTCACGCTTTTACTGTACAGAGGCCAAAGAAAACCCATTACTCACTATAAGGTACATGTCAGTCCCCTGGGAAAAATTCACTGTTCGAATAATAAAGTGTAGATAAATTATTTTTATTGTGCCATGAGGAAAACTGTCAGGAATCTTTATAAAACAGAGATTAAACCATCAGGCTGCAATTCCCATTAGGGTATGTGCAGATGAAACCATGCAAAGCAGTTCACCTCACTTTACTGAAAAAGATAAAAAATTGCATCATTTTAGATTTTACTGTCATTCTCAGGAAACTGCAGTCCAACCAGGATACAAAAGCTAAGGATGTCAGGATGATTATCTTATTGCAACAGACGATTCAATAAGCCGTTCAATAAGGTTGAAGTCCATAATTTGAAAGACCCATTATTTTTTATTTTTCAGCGATTCAGGAAGCCTTAATTTGCTGCTTGACCTTTGATTATCTCGATAATATCCATCCATCCATCCATCCATCCATTTTCTTCCGCTTATCCGGAGTCGGGTCGCGGGGGCAGCAGCTTCAGAAGGGAGGCCCAGACTTCCCTCCCCAGCCACTTCTTCCAGCTCCTCCAGGAACCCCAAGGCGTTCCCAGGCCAGCCGAG
>CAEGAF010088763.1:0-10523 GCA_903067075.1 Micropoecilia bifurca | reverse complement strand
CACACACACACACACACACACACACACACACACACACACACACACACACACACACACGGGAGACAGCGAGTTATGAAAAAAGAGTAAATAATGCAGCTTGATCCCTGAGATGAGCTGGAACTCGGTGCTCATCCAGCCACAGGGTTGGATTAAATTTAAATTATCCACACAGATGAGAATAAATCTGCCATAAAATGTACAAACTACGGAGGTGAAACGTCTGCAGTTGTTCTGTTCTTAAGACGCTTCCAGTGTCTTGGCACTTCGTTCTCTGCTGAGGTTTTTTTAATATGAAATGAGAAACTTTACTGTCTTCCATCTGGTATCTCATCTTATGTCACATTTGTTGGCTGCTACAGGCTCTTAATATAGACAGTTGGAAGGTAAAACAGGAGAAAAGTTGCTTCTTTCTTAATAAAACTCTGTTCCACTGTTGGAGAACAGCTGACCAACATCTATCCCATAATAATTCCAATGCATATGTGAGTTCGTTGCACTGGATTGTATTTAGCAGCATCAAAATAAAGGGGGCAGAATATATGACAGATCATAGATCATATTCGTTCCACTTGTTAGTCTAACACGTCCCAGTAATGCATGGAGGTTATAATGTAAATCACTGAGGAGGCGTTTCAGGGGTATGAATACTTCTGAGCCACTGTAAATGAGGAGCAGGAAGTTTTGTGTTGAGCTTTAACACGTCAGCCTGGATCTCTCCGCATCCAGAGCGAGATTTTCTCCTGCAGCTACGTTTTTGGAATGTTATTTTTGATGGCAGCTATTTTCTCTCCCACGACTTTCATTTGATTGATTTGAATCTGAAGTTCAACCAGCCTTGAAAAAGTTGGAGCCCCGAAGCTTCCAGTTTTCTTAAAAATGCCTGAGAAAAGAAAAAGAAAAGAACTTCTGCCTGGAACCAGATGTAAAGTTTCTGGATCGTCAGACGATTCTCAGCTCCTGAAATGGAAGGTTAAAAAAAATCCATCTAAAAATATTTGGTTTTATCCTCAGTAGAAAATAAATTCCCAGGATGTTTTTTACTTTGAAATACGGCATCAAGCCTTTATTTTCTGCTCATTTTAGAGTCAGAGGTCAAAACAACAGAATGAGCCAAAATAAGAATCTTCTCATCAGCCTAAGAAATGTCAAGCGCTGCAGTGAGGCTTGTTTACGTCGGTGTTTGAATGGCTAATAGACGCCTGATCTCGTCAATTACAGCTTTGATGGCGAGGAACAAAGAAGCGTTTGTTTGTGAGCTTCGCTCCCAGAACAAGGAATCCGTGTTCAGGGCTGGATGATGAGAGAACCAGAACATCTGCTTGTTTCCCTCTGACACAAACACAGAACCAGACAGTGAAGGGAGAGAACATGCAGGAGCCGTTTCTCCTGGAAGTGTTTTCATGTAACGTCACCAACTGTCACCTCTGTGCAGCTCAGATGTGCAACCGATGCCATGAGTGTGAGAGTCTGCAGGTCGGTCTGGTTCTAAATGGGACCAACCCGCCGGTTCCAGGATCGACTCCCATCTGGTTGGACCTGCTGCTCCTCTGAACACAATCTGAGCTTAACAGAGAAACCATGTGAACCATACAGGCACCTGAAATATTACAGAACCATAGAAACAAAAGGTATTAGACACATCAGGTAAAAACACACATAACAAAAAGACAAAACAATATTAATTTACCTTGACTATTGTTATTATGGCCTATAGTTCATATTTATGGACAAAACAAAAACATCTGCATTAATCCAAAATTCCTTTCTGGAAATGTATTTGACATTTTTGCCCAATAAAAAGAGAATTTAAATTGAATTATTTTGTTAATTTGAATATTAATGCAGTGCTTGATAACAAGGACCAATCGGAATAATCTTGTGATTGAATTGAAATCAGACACTGAAAAATCACTAAAACTGATTTTTGCGTTTTTCTTTCAGAACAAAGATCTAGTTACTCCTGTAGCAACACAAATCTAACCTAAAGGTAACTTTCAGGAAGATATTTAATTCTTGAATATTAATAAATAGTATTAGTCTTTTCACTTCTAAGATGTGAAAAATGTCTTGTTGGGATTCTCAGAGTTCTGCTGCATCATGACCAGGTGCTTCACTTTTCTGTTTATTTTTATTATTTTAAAGAACAAAATGACCAACTGGGGAGGAAATTTAATCCCAACTGGTCAAATTATTAAGTAAATCTTTCTTACGTTCTGCTCTCAGTTTCGATCCTCCTGCATTGTGAGGTCAGTGAAACGTCTGGACAGCGAACAGATTAAATGTCCTTTTTGACTTTTTTGCTGCAACGTTTGAGTTGTAGTGTCTGTGTTTGTGGTGCAGGTGGAGCAAACACATCACAAACACCTGTGTAGGACTTTTACGCCCAAATCTGTAGCTTCACATATGTAACAAGGTGATGTGATGTGAGCATCGTTTCCTCCAACACACTGAAACTACAGACAAACACAGAGTTCTGTGATGGGCTGTAAGGTCCAGGTTCAGCGGTCGGTGAGTCCAGTTTGGTGCAAACCAGCATTCATTAAGCTCAGATGGACTCTGTGATTATTTCTACTTTTTCAATTTGGTAAAGAACAATGTAGAAAAGAAAAACAGGTAGGAGTCTTGTTACTTTCAGTCACAGGTGCTGACAGCCAGCTTCCCTGAATGACATGAAGAAAATATCGCTGGAAGCAAAATATACTGTCTTCACCTAATTACAGCTGATTCTGTGAATAAGTTCCCCAGAGGCTGACATGTTCTCAGCACAGCAGCTGCAAACTATCAGGAAAGGTAAAGCAACTTTCTTCAATTGAAATAGGCTACACAAATGTTCTGACACCTTTTTTATTTTTTAACAGAACAAGTCATTTTGTGTAAATCTTGACAGTTAATTAAGAAGATAATTTAACATTTTGCCAAGTGAATAACTAGTTGCAGTGATTTGTTTTCAGTGCAAAACCTTTAAGAGCAACGCAAAAACAAAGTGCACAGTCTGAACCGTCAAAGACAAGTATGTGCTATAATTTATTTAATTAGTCTTAAAAGATGATGTTACTGGTTGATTCAGCGTAATAATAACAGTAAATGAAAGGATCCAGGATTCAGGCTGACAGAGAAGGAACATTTTAAAGTCAACGTCTCCATTTGAAAACAGGGTCTGGTTAAAGTCACAGTATAAAAACTCATTGAAATTTAATCTATATTTGGGTCATAAATCTATAAGTATTTGCTATATAAAATAAATTAAAATTGAACTTTTTTTTGAAGCAGAAATGTAATTTTGAAAACAGTTTGACAATATTAATATTTTGGTATTTGTCATTTAAAAATAGAAAAATGGTCATTTGTTGATGTGTGTTCATGCAGTGCAGCTCTGTTACGACATGAACAAGATAAAATAAATAAAAAACCCAGCAGGACGTCAGACTGACGTCAGACTGACGTCCTGCGCTGCGGAGCCGCGTTTTACTCACAGGCTCCGCCCACAAAACCATTAATAATTACTGAAGAAAATTCATGTCAAAGTATGCAAAATAAATAAAATGATCATAATACTGAAGAAAGAAAACTAAAAATACAATATTCAAAACACTCCAACGTCCCGATGACGCCATTACGTCATCACGTGACTACCGGCCTCCCGGCGCGCTTTAACCCGGAACTTGGTTTTGTTTAAATACCTAAACGGGGTAAATGTTTGACACTGAAAATGACAAACTGGGATGGATGTAACAGCTGGAGCCACGCGGCGCTGTGAGCTGAATGAATCTGTGAAGGACTTCATAGGACTGAGTCCCTGACCAAGATGGCGCCTCATCACGGTGTTTATCTCTGTGGAAACTCAAACAGTGTCTCTGTTGGAAGCTCAGCATTATGGATCAGATGGATTAAAGAGGAGAAACAATCCAAACCTGAGAGGAAGGAAACCGAGCAGAACCCTGAGGTCAGACAGGGAGTCAACAGGCAGACCAACCGGCCAACCCGGATGTTTGTGAGCACAAAGCTTTTCAGGTAACAACTTCCTCTGTTTATCAATGTTTTTTTACAGTCATTTGTTCCCTGCTGGTATGAAAACCTTAAATCATGTTTATCCATGTTAGTTTGTGATGAAGCAGCTTTTTTCTGTGTCTGAGCCAAATGAAGGGAGTTTCACTGTAGCTGCATCCTGATGGTGCATCAATATTTTAACCTTCCTTTGATCCACTACATATGTTGCATGTCCTCAAGACATTTAAGGTCAAACTACATGCAAGGAAGCAGGATGGAGGTCGAGTAAAACATGGATTATGTGGAGAGAAGTGAGGCTTGAACAACTACCAGCTACCATAATGTGTTTTTACTGCAGAGAGAGGAAACTGTGAAAAAACTGTTTTAAATTGCGGTTTTTGTCACATGTATTGATTTAACTTTATTTACCGATTGGGTTTTTTAAATCCCAACGTGATTCTGGTTTGTCCGATCAAACGGCAATTATTTTTACAAATTTCAAAGGAAGTGAATTTAACAAGAATGAAAACTATAAATACAATAAAATAAACAAATGCGAACAAAGTAGAAAACTTTACAACCACAACTGATCAAAACGTAATGGCATTATGAAAAGTGAACTATATGATTTATTTGAGGTGAGCGTCTGGTTGTTTCTGTAGATGTTTGCTTATATTTTGGCTGTAGAAACATCTGTTCCATCCAAACATGATCAAAACTTGTCAGCAGGTCTGAACTGATACTTACTTCTTTGATCAAATCAGGCAGCCGACAGAAAACTCTTCCTTTTTGTTTCAGTTAAATTCTGCTGCCAACAAACCAGGCCGTTGTTTATACATGCAGCCCAGGATTCACTTTCCGAGTGGATATTTGGGGAATTGCTGACTGATGTGGCCTTTTGTCTCCAGACCTATTTGACTCAGACATTGTCAGCTCTGCTAAGTTTTATGGCTTCATTTCCATATTTATGCTCCTTGAATTAATACTGGCTGTGTTTGTGTACAGAACATGCATCATGATCAGGCCTTTTTTTTCTCTTGTAGCAAAACAATTTTCCTTGCATATATTTTCTCTCCTCCCTGTGGGATATTAAGCCTGGGAAGGTTCATCACTATCCTCTGGCCAAACGGCTTCGGTCACTTGTGCGATGTTTCACGTATCAAATCAGTGCAGTGCTGGGATGACAGCTGCGGTTTGTGCGTTACTTAATCACTGCTGAACAAGAGTGCAGAAATAATCACATTAGCATAGTCATCTGAAGGAGGAGCTGAATTACCAGCGTTTGGTCTGGTGTAGCCTGGATGTTGGGACAAATGTGCCGTCAAACGTTTACGAGCTGTGAAAGCGGTCAGCATCGATTCATTAGTCAGCTCTCTGGGAGAAAATCTGTTTTGATCATCTTCCAATGATGAGGGGATTATCAAATAAAACAGATTGTGTAAGCAGCTGTGAACAGAGATCACTGGTTGTTGAGCAGCTCTGGAGGTAAGAAGGTGTTTGTCTGATCCAAACCCTCTGAGCTTCACCAGCTCCGGTCAGGATTAAAGTGGAGAAGAATCTCACCCAGAGATGATCAGATCCCTGTTCCCACCAGGGGGCGCATGTCCCCTTCCCGCCTGCAGCCATGACGGCTCAGTCCTCTGCAGGTCAGAGAGGAAAAGCTCTGCAGAGCAGAACCAAATGAACCCAGCAGCGATGTTGTACTGACTGTTGTCATCCTTGCATCACATTTGTTCACAGTCCAGAGAGCCGCCAACTGCATTTCACATCCTGGATTGTTACCAGCCCCCCTCCCATATCGCTTCTCTAAGTGGATGTCCACAGACTGAATCCTCCAGCTGTCACAGATTCTCCTTCAGCCATCAGGCCAATGACTTTCCCAGAGAGCTTTTCATTAAAGCGTCAGATTTGTTCCTGCATCTGGAACAGCAGCAAACAAGGAGAATGTCACATCCGAAAATGAAGCTCGCGTTCCCAAAAACACACACACACACACACACACACACACACACACACACACACACACACACACACACACACACACACACACACACATCCCAGCAGCCTAGCATCAATCTGCAACACTGTTTGGCTCACGGGGAAAACTGCTGTTCCCTAAATATTGTCATGGAAACAACCACATAGGAAAGGAACGTCCAAACTTAAAGGTACTCAATTCTGCTGAAGTTTGCAACAAATAATTTTGTAAAACAAGCTGAAGAGATTGAATTATTTAACTAATCCTGTGAAGGGCCACACAAAGTCATGCTGAGGTCTTTAAATGGCTCCTGCGCCACACTTTGGGCCTCCCTGCACAAATGACCAGACCAGAGAAATCTTTTTTATTGTTCATGCTTCATTTTGTTTTCTTTGATTTAATGTTAAATTCACAAACTCACAGAAAACTTCCCATCACTGACTCTTATTTTCACAAACACAAAATATTTATTGGCTCAGACAAAAACAGCAGCAATTTTTGCTGCTTTGGTTTTACAGGCTGTGAAAATGTATTGATTTGTTCTCTGCTTTTACTCAAAGACTATATTGTAATGCCGAGCTGTGCATCATCTGCGTTGCCATGGTAACTGTAGCTATGCTATAAGCTGAGCTAGCAGAAGCAGGAAGCTCTGAGGTCCTGAATGTATTCACTGTTCTAATGTGGATTTCTTTTACCCTTGTCCTGACTGATACCTTCATAAAGGGAAATAATTCTGACTGACGCCGCAGCCTCGGTCTCTCTTCCCCGTTTTTCCCCCCCGGCTTTAAATGTATTATCAAACTTTATTAACAAACCAGCGTTCTGACAACTATCCCAGCATGCAACGCGCACTTCTTCTTCTACGGTGGAAAATGAAGTCAGCGGCTGCTGACTGTAGCTGCTAGACCTGTGGTGGCTCAATATTGGTCCATATATAAGGCGCACCGGATTATAAGGCTCACTGTTGGCTTCTGAGGAAATTGAAGGTTTTTAGGTGAACCTTAATGTGCAGAAAATACGGTTATTGTCTGGGATATACAGAGATAAAAGCAGAATTTCTTAAGTTATTCATTATGTTCTCTTTACCAAGAACCCCTCTTATATATTTTTATTTAGTTTGTGTGGAATAAGTTTTCATGTCATTAAAACAGATTTTATTTAGTGACCCTGATGAGGAAAGTCTCTGTTAATTAAAAGAAACCAGAATTATTATCTCTGAAGCAGAGAACACAGGATGTTTTGTTGTGTAACCAATAAGCCTTGAAATATCCTGACGGATAAATAAACATCATGTTCTGGACCCGACCTCAGTGGAGGTTGGACTGGACCCGTTTTGGATGAATTTTGGTTCTCGAGGCTCTTTCATCCCACGATGTTGCTCCACCTCATGCTGTTAGCAGCAGATTTATGCAACACGTTATGCAAGACGCTGGTTTCAGGTGGACGTGATCAGGGGGTCAGAGGTCGAATCAGGCGCTTCCTCCAACTCCACACACCCACCTTTCAGCTACTTAGTTTCATTTTTCCAACCTGAAGTCATGGAGGATCAACTTTCTGAGACAACGTTAGTCTGTGAAACTGAATTTACAGTCAGAGCTGACAGCCAGGATCAAAAGATTTCACTTTTTACCGCTATATTTAACCAACAGTGTCAAATACGTCTGACATTTATCATCCGATTCACATAAACTTAAGAACGGCTCTTAAAAATGATCTCTTGTGTGTTAACCTAGAAGAACATTGAGTTTCTGGAAGCATCTCCTAAATGAGGTTTGTAGTTTTTTACAATCTTGTCTTGACGCAGTTAACATCCTGAAATAGGTTCTTCTGTCTACACACACACACACACACACACACACACACACACACACACACACACACACACACACACACACACACACACACACGTGTTTGCAGCAGGAAAACACACCCTGGAGCTCATAAGGAGAGCGTTTCTCAGAGCAGGATGAGGCGTTGAAACACCTGAGGTCACTGATCACCAACCTCACGATGCGTCGCTGTCAGGGAGCCGCAGTGACTCGGCACAGTGAGGAAACTCTTCAAAAGCAATTCATTTGACTCCGGCTCTGCACAGTTTTGAAGATATTCTCTGCTAAAAATACAAATACAAAATGATATAGAAAGACTGACTGAGGGTTTTTTGAAGGAACAACAAACGGACAGGAGACGATGCAAACAACAAAAGGTTGTTTTTTTAAAAGTGAACTGGAATGTGATTCTGAAGTCAGCAGGTTAACTTTCTGCTGTCGTTTTCATTTTGTCATGATGGCGTCGGCTTTTTCACAAGAAACACTTCATGCTTCCTCACCAGAATTCAATGCTTCTCATTCTGGCTCTTCAATCTGACATAGAAGGTCACAGTTAACCTGCCTGTAATTTACAGTTCTGAAATAAATGTGAGTTTTTCTCTTTTTATTTCAGTTCAGCTTATTTACAACACCAGTCTGCAGTAAATGCCATCTCAAAGCGCAGGTCCAGGTCATATCCAGTTATTTAGAGCCTATTTCAGCGCTAACTGTTGTTTTCTGTCTGGAGTTTGGAGAAAAGAGAGACAAAAAACAAAGTGAGCCAGGCGTACTTTCCATGAGAAAGGAAATCCAAGAGGGTTTCTTATAGCAGCAACGTTTCCAGAACCAGTTACTGTGGACAGGATGGACTCTGCTGAATGTTCCACCATGCTTTCTCTGAAACTGAATTATAATTTTGTCATAAACAGTGCAGGTATTATGTCTCAGGATGTTTGAAGAAAGTAGCTTTCAGAGGTTGGATGAATCTGGACACTGCTGGAACCACTGGCATGTCCACCAACTTTACATCTTGTTTCTTGTGCAGACAGTTTTAGGGAAGAAGATCTCTGCTTTGAAAAGTTTAAGGTCATCACTTTGTGTGGACGATGTGGTTCTGTTGGTCCATTCATTGAACTCTAAAGGTTTTACAGTCGAGTGTAAAGCAACCAGGATGTCTGAGGTTGTGGTTCTCGGCTGTGAAGTGGAGGAAACTCTTTGTTGATGTGTGACGGTTGGATGGAGCCAAACATTGGAGCTTTAAACGGCTTGAATGAAGGTGATCCTGGATACAAGCAGGGGAAATGAGCTTCTGCTGTAGGAAGACTGAGCTCAGGACAGACATGTCTCTGTTCCTGTGTTGGATCAGCTGTTTTTAGCTGCACGTCTGTAACTGCCAGGCTGAAATGAGCTTTTACTCTAAAATCCACAGCAGCTGCTTCAACAGTGTTTTGATTGCATTTTCCACCAACATCCGGCTTGTGTCTCTGGATGTTCATTAAAATATTCCTCATCAATCATCCTGCACTTTAGGCTGAATACTTGCAGTAATTCAATTGAATATGATCCCATCACTGGAGTTGGGATTGCTTATTTAATTTAAGAGCATAAATTACATGCGTAATGGAAGCAGTTGATATACAACCTCCTGAGGTTAACGGACTGCAAACGTTTTGGCTGCTGTGGGAAATATTGGGACAGTGAGAGAATAAAAGTCCCTGCAGAGAAAGAAAAACTCTGAAGCTGAGACAAAGTACCAGAGGGAGAGTCTGAGTCAGACTGTAATGAGTTGGATGTGAGACCAACACAAGAAAGGAGGCAACGCACTGAACACCAGACGTCTGCGTGGATACGTGACTAAACCAAACTTTGGTTTATCTACATGACATATTTTTCATCATATAATCATTTTCACAAATAAATGAATAAATGTTTAGGCTTGATAACTGTTTATTTCTGCTTTCTTCAGGCAGGAGTACCAGCTCAGTCCACCAGGTGGCAGAGGTGAAGATACATTCTCCTGCCTCAGGTTAGGAAACTATAAACTAAAATCTAAAACGTTTGATTCTGTTTGGGAGAAAACTAAATGAAGTTAACATCTAATGTGAGTATTATGGGCTGTTGGAAGGTGAGTCTAGGCCCATGATCAGGTCTTTAGGGTTCAGTTTGAGCTGGTCTGAGCCCGGTCAGGGTGGAGCTGGTTTGAGCATGCTCAGACCAGCTCCACCCTGACCAGGTCTGAGCCTGACCAGACCAGCTCCACCCTGACCAGGTCTGAGCCTGACCAGACCAGCTCCACCCTGACCAGGTCTGAGCCTGACCAGACCAGCTCCACCCTGTCCAGGCTCAGGCTCCCCACAGCATAGAGATGCTACAATTAGAACATGCATTCAGATTGGATCTGACTGCATGGATCCAAATTCATAAACTGTTCAACTCTGCAGAAAAACAAAAAATGTTCAGTTTAATTAGTTTTGATCATTTTTCTGTTCATTTTGTTGGATTGAAAGTGAATAAAATGGACCTTTAAACAGAGAAGCATATATCACCAAACCTTGACTGTTTGTTGGACCTGATTTCACAGCCGGTCCTGTTTGCTGCCGTCCTGGTGGGTCTGCTGGTTCTTTGGGGGCTGGAGGTGTAGGGAAGCCCTGGGGTCTCCGGGTCTGTGTGGGTTCTGGGGGGCATTCAGGGCTCTGGGGGGCATTCAGGGCTCTGGGGGGCATTCAGGGCTCTGGGGGGCATTCAGGGCT